>VOQK01033845.1:0-13822 GCA_015052645.1 Benitochromis conjunctus
GCTGATTCTCATTCCCACCGCTTCACACTTGGCTGCGAACCATTCCAAAAGGAAGCTGGAGGCCATCACCCGATGAAGCCAACAGAACTACATAATCTGCGAAAAGCCGAGATGAGATTCTAAGACCACCCATATGAAAGCCTTCTGCCACTTGGCTACGCCTAGAAATTCTGTCCATAAAAATTACGAACAGAATCGGTGACAAAGGGCAGCCCTGGCGGAGCCCATCACCCACCAGGAAGGAGTCTTATTTCCGGCTATGCGGGCCAAGCTCTTGCAATTGTTGTATAAGGATCGAATGGCCCGTAGCAATGGGCCAGACACCCCATACTCCCAGAGCACCCTCCACAGGACAGCCTGAGGGACACGGTCGAATGCCTTCTCCAAGTTCACAAAACATATGTAGACTGGTTGGGCAAACTCCCATGCACCCTCAAGTATCCTTGAGAGGTTAAAGAGCTGATCCACGACCAGGACGAAAACCACATTGTTCCTCCTGTATCCGAGGTTCGACTAACAGACGGACTCTCCTTTCCAGCACCCTGGCATAGACCTTACCAGGGAGGCTGAGGATTGTAATTCCCCTATAGTTGGAACACACCCCCCGGTCCCCTTTCTTAAAGATGGGAAACACCACCCCAGTCTGCCAATCGAGGGGTACTGCCCCTGATCTCCATGCAACATTGTAGAGGCGTGTCTACCAGGACAGCCCTACAACATCCAGAGCCTTCAAGAACTCGGGGTGGACTTCATCCACCCCAGGGGCTCTGCCACCAAGGAGTTGTTTAACTGCCTCAGTGCAGTTAAACAACTCATTTAATGCATTCATTAAAGTTACCTCGCCCCCGGAGATTGGCGGGTTATCCCCTTCGTCCCCAGACTCTGCTTCCTCCTCAGAAGACATGCCAGTGGGATTAAGGAGGTCCTCGAAATATTCCTTCCACCACCTGACAATTTCCTCAGTCGAAGTCAGCAGTGCTCCACCCGCACTATACACAGTACAGGTAGAACACCGCTTTTCCCTCCTGAGTAGGATTGATAACCCTACTTTACAAATACATTTCCAACATCTATGGCTTTGGATTTCCAGCTTCATCTAAGGCCTTATCAAATCAGATGTGGAACACTTTTCTGTAATTTATTTCTGTCATTAAAAAAACAAAAACAAAACATGCAAACCCCAAAGTCACCATCACTGTGTCTACTGTTGAGGGTCAGAAGCTGACTTTATGTCACTCCATGAATTAAAAAAATGAAAGATGAAAACAGTTGGAGAAGTTATTAGTGACATTTTTTTTTCTTTTTAAATGAAAAGTTGTAAGAATGGGCTGAAAGACAGCATGTGAAGCTGAATACAATGTGATCAGTTTTTCTTTGTTGAGTTGAAAGCCAGGGAAAGATTTTATCGGACACTTAGGTCAATAGAGAGAAGCTTCTCATTAGCTTAGATGTAAGAATCCCAAATGAGGAAGGATCTGATTATGAAGTCAAACTTGCAGGATGAGTTTCTCTTTTGTGGCTGTATAAAGTTCCATCAGAATAAATATATTTTATGAGAATGTATCAGGATTTTGCTGTAGAAACATTTAGGGTGAGCCTGGGGTGGCAGGGTGGGATGTTAATGAGGCAGCAGAGGTGCGTGTCTCAACCTGAGTATTAGGAAGGAAAAGAGACAGGTGAGTGCTAGTGACTTGGCACAAAAAGAAGGAAATTTTGTGTTACATCATTGTGAGTGTAGAAAGAAGAGTGGGACAAAACCAACTTCAGCTTCAGTGAAACAGTGAGTGATCCACGAATCATCATCATGTTGACTTCCTGCAAATCTGGGAGGATGAAGAATGAGGGAGATGAATAAGTATAAATAGTTTATATGGGACAATAACTTATTTATACAGGGCTCATAGGCATACATTATGTACTCATATACTACAGTTATATGTGCATTCCTGTCAAAAAATAAAGTACACGTTCATTAATTTCTAAGGTTTTACATATCAGGACACCATTAAAAAAACATCTTGTTCTTTCCACATTTTGACACTATTTAAATAAAACCGCAGATGAACAACAACACAACACAATTTAACAGAAACTAAAGCTAAATGAAGAAGTGGTCCTGAGAAAAGCCGAGTGCACACTGAAAGTTTCCACCGGAATTAAAAGGGTAAGTATCATCCAGGTTCTCCTAATCAAATTCTCTGATCATCAATAACTGATCATCAACAAGTGTGAGCCCCTTCATAAAAGCAGACGTTTGGAGATCTGGAGCATTCAGGTGTGTGTTAACATAATGCCACAGTATTCCCAGGAGTGGATGTCCCAGCAAACTCACAAGAACATGCAATGCTCAGAAAAGCAGCAAAAAACTACATCTCAGATTGTACCGTCCTCAGTTAGCATGTTAAATGTTAAAGTATAATTAGAAAAAGACCAAAAGAGGTATGGCTTATTTGATCAGGTTGACAGGAAGAAGCCTCTTTCTCTAAAAGGAGCATTGCAGCACAATTCGGGTTAGCATAGTTGCTTTTGAACAAACCACGAGACTCCTGGAACTTTGGACTGATGGACCCAAATTGGAGACGTGTGGTCATAATGCTGATATGTTTGGGCTTGGTGAAAACCAAACACAAAATATCAGCAGAAACACCTCATAGGAATTCTCAAGCACAGTGGTGGAACTCCTCTGTGAGGTCGTCTGTTCGACAGCTAAAGCTTGGCCAAACTGAGTCACATAACAGGACAATGATCCAAAGCACAGGAGCAAATCTACAACAGAATGGCTGGAGAAAAAAAAAGGAAAAGAATCATGGTGCTGCAGTGGTAGTGAAAGTCCAGATCGAAACCTGACTGAAATGCTGTGGTGGGACTGTATGAGAGCTATGCATAAATGAATGCCTGCAAACCTCAATGAACTGAAGCAAGCATACTGTAGCTGGTTATTTTTGCTCAAGATCAAGTTTGGAAATGGAGAGAAACACAAAAAAGGTCACTGATGAACTTGTTCCAATTTTCTTCCTAATTTGCCAAAATCCTAAGCAGTTTGTGGTTTGTCAGAGAAGGCTTGTGGAGTCATGTGTCTGACCTTTTCTTAGCCGGGACAGTAACTTCTTTAGAGCTTATTGGTTGTCTGGCATTCTCCCAGTGACGACCAAAAAATCAAAAGGTTATTCTTTCAGGCTAAAAAGTAGTCTGGCTCAAAATTTCGTCAGGACATTTTTAAAGTTGCTTGTGGATAGGGTTTGTTACCAGCGCTATCAGCTGCCGGAGGTAGTTTCATAACTAAGATACGGTACACACAAGAGAACGTCATCGATCTTTCATCTGGTTCAAAATATTGTTTTATCGTAGTGTAGTGACAGAACTTTAGCTTTAAGCTAAATATTTCATATTTAAAGGAAATAAACCAAGATGTGATTATTTCGATTATGTTATGACAAAACAAGTCGAGCATCTGATTCTGTAAAGACGTTCAGGGGGCTTTATCTTTGACCCCAGTAACATTCCAATATCCTGATGTAACAAATTCATTTTGGGTGAAACAAAAGCAAATCCACATTGCTTTACTAGTCTTGCCAAATGCAAATCATTAAGTTTTCCTTTCCTGGATTCCCCTGCAGAGCATTTAATGAAACTCTTATTTGATGACCTGATAGGACTAAAATGTTGCATGATGCGTTGAATTGGCTGGCTGAGATGGGTTTGTTGCCATATGGCTAAAATAAGTGACAACAGAAGAACGGCTCCTCATCGCCATTCGTTTGATGGACTGATTAACGTTCACACCATAAAAAAGCTGGTAATACTTCCTGTATTTAGAAAAGAAAAAAAAGAAGAAATTCGTGAACAACAATCACATTACTTGGTAAACTAGATTAACTGTTTTAAAAATGGATCAAGTAAACTGTACAATACTAATAAGCTTGAAAGTCGGTATTTGCCACGATCCCCTTTATTCTTCAGCACATCCTGAATCCTCCTAGCCAGACAGTCCTCTGTCAATATGATCCCACACTGATTCAATAAAGTTGAGGTCCAGGCATAGAGCTCCATTGTGTGTTATTCTATCCAGGTATGCTTTTACAGCATTGGCAGTGTGTTTGAGATCACTTTCATGCTAAAGATAAAGCCACTTTACAGATGTTATTACATGGTGGATCAAATGCTGACTGTATTTTTCTGCATTCGTAATTCTGTTCATTTTGACAAGTCCCCCAACACCACTGGCTAAAATACAGCCCCAAACCATGACAGATCCTCCTCTGTGTTTTACAGATGATTGTAGACACTCACTGTTGTACCGCTCTCCTCATGTCCTCCATACATCCTGATAAAAACTTGTTTATGTCAAATTTGGATTCACCAGATGTGTTGCTGCTGATTTTCAGTCCAGTTCTTGTGTAATTTGTCATAACTCAGCCTTTTCCATTCCTTAACAATGGCTTCTTGATAGCCACCCTTCCACTGAGAGCATTTCTGATTTGGCTTCAGTGAACATTAGATGGATGAACTACAGGTCCAGATGCATCTCTCAGGTCCTGTGTCAGGTCTCTGATGGATTTTTTTCCTTCTGTCCTTCACTTATCCAGTTTCCTCCAATTTTTTAAGGACATACTGTGCACCATGCTGTGATATGCCATGTCTTTGGCCAATAACTCTTTGGAAATCAAGTTGTTGGTGCAAAAATACTATTTTATGTCTGCCAAACTGTGTTATCTTTGGTATTTTTTTTTTTATTCAACTAAAGAAATGGGAACAAATCATGCTTTTACGTGACAGGCTGCTATTAACAAAGTGCCTAAAGATACAATTTAAAGTGGGTTCTTTGCAAAGTTGTCTGTTATGTGTAAACACAATGCTCATTCATCCTTTGAGTTAGGTGCATTTATTTTTAATCACTGAATGACTCATAGGACAGTATTAAATGACTTCACAAAAAAATGTCTAAAAAATGCTGAGGTACAAGGAGTGGACTGAAAATGATTAAAAAAGCAGCCAATGTCCAAGGAAAACCTTTGAAAGACCTTCAGAAACCTTGGAGGACCATTGCTCAAGACTACTATAAAATTAAAGAAATGAGGAGAGGCTTGAGAGTTTTGCACACAACCCTATACGTACTGCCAAATGTGGTGAACAAAGGATAAAAAAAGTGGAAAGATTTCCAATTGTGATGCCAACATGTATTTGTGTGCTTCTCTCTGCTTTCAGCTCAAGTTTTCCAGTGTCTGGGTTTCAAACATGAAGGCATGTGCTGTCCTGTTTTTGTAATCACCGCAGCCTGCAGCAGCAAATAGGATTCAAACCTGCCCAGCTCCCTTTCCAAACTCCTGAAGTCTAGCAACTTGGAATGCTGAGTTAAAATTTTAAAATAAACACAAAGTTAGTGTTTTCACTGATTAAATAATTGGCCTTTTTTGATATAATGGAACATGCACTGCATTTGTAATGTAATCCACTCCAATAATATGGCATACTGTGCAGTTAGGTACACTAACAGCCAGTCTAACAGTTCTGTGTTTCAGTTAAAGGGAGTGAAATGCTACAATTTTATTTTAATAGCTGTGTTGGTATGATACAGCCATACAGTCTATGGATACGCCTACATAGAAAAGTTGATAATTGAGCACACCAACACCTCATCCAAGGCATTCATGTGACGGCACATGAGAAACCTCTAAAGTAACTATTGGCTCCAAAAAACCAAGATGGCAATGGTCACTTGAGCCTTGAGGCTTCGAAACAGGAGTTTACAGTGAGTGACCATCGTTTATATACAGTCTAACAGTGAAACCTATGTGCCTTTTCAAATATTTTTTTTCGCAGTGCAGTTATCAGCGAACTCTGCAGCACAGTTTGATAGGTTTAACCTGTCCATTTTCATTATTATTTAAAGAACAGTGTTAGTAAACAAATCATGAATATAGAAATCAAGTCACTAACAGCATTTTCAATTTTGTTAGTAGTTTTAAAAAAAAAAAATAGAAATTCTGTACAGCTTTGCATGACAACCAAAACAGCACACTGACATTTGGCGAGAGAAACTAATGAACAAGAGAGGCAAAAATTAGAAAGTCTAACCAAACATGTGAGATCCTTTCATGTCTTATGTTTCTTTTACAGTCTCTGAGAAAAAAAACAAAAAACAAAAACATAAATTATGTGAAAACATTTTTGTTTTGTTTAAAAAAATAAATAAATCTGGTAATGTTAAAAGGGTCCATTAATAAAAGAAAAAAAAAAATCAACATTCATCTGGTTAGTGAACAATCCATCAGCAGAGCAGCTGAATCCACACACAGATGACTGGATAAGGCCTTTATTTCAGGAAATCTCATGTGAATCTTCAATCCTCCGGAAAACTGCAAGAAAATTCTTTCCCCCATTTCTCTGCACTTTCTTTCCTTCCTCTGTGCAGCTACCCAGACGACTTATGATGACATCATCGGCCTGCCAAAAGAGGATTTAAGATTAAATTACATTAAAGGGTACAGCAGACCAAAACTTACATTTACTGACACTTTTCAGTAACTTTTATTATCAGAGTTCAACTTATTCTAACATACAAACCATTTTGCTCTTTTCTCATAACTAATAGAAAATTTATGAACCTTTTTAAAGAAACAGTACAACATTTTCTACACCATAGAATATATTTCTGATTGGAAAAAATTCCTACCTCCCTTTGATAAGAAAAAAATAAATAAACAGAAAAATAGAAAACTATTTCTATTCTACTATTTCATATCCCACCTTTGACTACTTTGCCCCAGTGAGCAGCTGAACAACAAATGCTAATGTCATGACCTGCAAACACAGCGATGCAAAGCTTCACATGAACATACCAGTTCTTGATCGAGGACCCGCGTGAACAGTGGATGTTCACTGAAGTGCTTCACCATCCAGAGGTGGACTTCCTCCACATCTGTGATGGTATATACCAAACCCTGACACGAGCAGACAAACACATGGAGGTCATTAACACAGCCATAAGAAAAATGCTAAAACTTTGTTTTTTACTGATATGAATCCATTTATCAAACAATAAACACACTCACTGCAGTGATGAAAAAAAACCCAAACATATATACGAGTCTTTTTTGACAACTGTCAAATGTTTCTGACCTGCAATCATATGGTTTCATCACCTTTGGAGAGCAATTTATCTCTAAAGATAAAAATAACCTACTGCCAACACAGAGGTGAGTCAGCTGTGTCAAGGTAGTTTACTTTGGAGACAGGGCTGATAAAATTACTAGAAGTTGGATTTCTTTGAACACTTTGCAAAGGCACAGATTTCCACACCAGTGCATGTCAGCACGTATGTTTCTTAATTTCGAGAAAAAAGAAAAAAAAATGCAGGGTGAGGGATGTCGTTTTATCCTGCCGTCCTGACAATACCTAAGATTTAAAAGATAGTCACAACTTAAAATTAGACTTATTTTGGTTTGGAACTGCCTCTACAAATGAGCGTACACTTGACAGCCTCCGCACCCACTGGCAGTTATGGCTGCGAGCCAATGTTGAAGGCCCTTGTAGAGAGCTTGCACGCACACCTGTGCACACACAACGTATGTATGCACACATGCATCAATGCGCACACACACACACACAACAGAGGAAAAAGGATAAATTTAGACACAAGCCTTCCATTGTTCCCCACAACCTCCATCAGCGTTCATGTCAAATTCAAGTGTCCCACTGCTGCCTTGACAGCTCTGACAGGCAGGACCTGGGTGTATACAGGCATCAACCAGCTGTAGACCACACCGGTTCCCACATTTTATTTCCTGTCAACTCACGGGTTTGTGCAAAGTTCAATTTTTTTTAGGAAACTACGGAATAAATTGTAGTTTAATTTTCAACTGTGACCCACAGTAGGGAAAAAAAATGTTAGTTGCATATATGGAAAATCACTTACAGTAATGACACAACCTGAACTACACTGTTTTAAGTCGTTATTGTAGTGATGCACTATAAATTTCCACTGTCAACAAATTCCATTAAAAGCTCCAAACCATCAGTGAACTCAAGACTACTAAAGCGGGATTCATGATAGTGCATTTGTGTAGGTTTGCGTTGGTGTTTGGATATACAGAATGAAGGATTATGGGTATGCAACCGACAAAACATATGCAGAGCCTAAGTGGACTTGAACAGGAAAGGCAGCGACAGTAGAGTTCACTGCAGAGAGAAAAGTGACTGCAGGAGATAGTTTTCAGTATTGTTAACACTCCAGGGACCGCTGAAGGACCAACAGGAAGCAAGAGTAGCCCACAGACCTCTTTATTCCACACATTTTTGACACTGCCCCCTGGTGACAGTAACGCAGTACAACATGGAGATGACTGCAAAGCTGTGTCAAGGTAGTTTAGTTTGGAGACAGGCGTAGGATCAACACACAACTACGCTGGTCTCTGAACAGCTGTTGTGTTTATTCAAAGACATAAGTAAGCCACACTGCAGCACTGAGTAAAATGTTACTTTAACTGAGGCTCAGCACTAATGCAGTAGCCATTCTGACTGTGCATCAATTTGCCATTTCAATTCAGATTTATTTATACAGCGCCTAATCACGACAACAGTCGCCTCAAGGCGCTTTATATTGGAAGGTAGACCCTACAATAATATATACAGAGAAAAACCCAACAATCGTATGACCCCCTATGAGCAAGCACTTTGACGAAAGTGGGAATGAAAAACTCCCTTTTAACAGGAAGAAAAAGTCCGTCAGAACCAGGCTCAGGGAGGGGTGGCCATCTGCAGCAACTGGTTGGGGTGAGAGAAGGAAGACAGGATAAAAGACACGCTGTCTTCTTTCCATACACATTTCAGTAAAAACAACAACTATTCAACATTTCTTTACTACAGGTGACTATGGGGAAGCAGAAAAAAGGTGTTTTTTTTAATGTTTGTTGTTTATCTGAAGTGATAAAATGTATTTGTGCATGTCCAATTTTAAATGATAAGCAAGAAAACTGAATAGTTATGTTTTAATTAGTTATCCAGTACAACAAGTGAGAAACGTAATGTACAGCTCAGGACAGTGTTTTTTCCACTCATTTCAGAAATCATAGATTTTATCTTTAGAGTCTGACCGATATCTAAGTGAAGCCGATAGTTTCTATTTGTTGATTCATTTATAACGGCCTGTTGCCCACCTAAGGGCACTCTACAAATTGCCTGTTGGCAACTCGTTTTCGGAACGCCACGTGCACGACAACCCGCTGATTCAAGCAGTGCCGGGCAGAGCGTGACTGAGTAATCCAACTTATTGTAGCAATAAAAAAAGATTGTGTTTAAATGGCATTATCATATCATCTTAATAAGGATTCATAAATAACTACACATAACAAATCTGTTATGTCTAAAAGCAAAAAAAAAAAAGGGATTTTTTGATATATCAAATTCTTTTAGTATTGGTCTGAAATATCCGATATCAGTCGGGTTTTAATTAGATTGAAAGAAAACTGGAAGAAGAACAATGTTTTAAATGTTTTTGTCTGATAAATGATGTTTGCATTAATGTATGCTAAAAACTTGCAATAAGTATCACTAAAACACATACCCCTACTCTCAGCGTGTAGGCGTATTCTGCCAACAGAGTGGGACTAATGATCCTCCATTTGTGCTTGGTCTTCTTAAAGTGAGGGTCAGGGAAGAGGAAGAACATCTTAGTGAGCTGAGAGACAGAAACAGAATGGTAACAGTCACACAAGTAAGGACCAAACAAAGGGTAGGCAGTTTTATTCAACTAAATTTAAGCATGCAACAGAACAAAAGGTGAGCAAATCTGGCCCCCATAATATGCTGCTGGTTTTTAAGCACTGAGGATTGCAAAAGTGGAATTTCCCTCCTTGATGTCTTTTTTCTTTTCTCCCCACAAAGTTCCCCGTGTCTCCTTCCTTGACAAGTGTACAAGTGCAGGCTCCGTTCATATTTGTCTGGCTGATATATTAAAAATACTTCCAGTCACTTTTTATTAGTTAAAATAAATAACATCAGGTACAGACAGAGAGTTGTGCGGATAATCACTGGGGACGGCTACAGCCTCGGGGCTCCCTCAGTGCTGATAGAAGGTGGAAAAATCGTCAAAGAACTGAATTATTTTTGGGTTACAAAACATACCAAGAAGAGGGGGGGGGGGGAAGAGTTTGAAGAATACGCTGCTTCGACACTTGAAACACGGCGTGCATGTGAGAAGGATTGTGGCTAGATTTTGAATGCTAGTCTGGGTGGTCTTCTCTTAATACACTCACTTTGAAAACCTGAATGATTTTGAGCCTATTGTAAGAAAAGGGAGACACGCAACGTTAAAGGAGGATGCAGCTGCAGTGTTCGGCTCTGGAAACAAAAATATGAGCCAAGCGGTATTAATGGTTTGAGGCACTGAAAGCTCTGCAAAGTTGCTCTTAGCATTGTTCAAAGCCTCAACTCTTTCCAGCATGTCCCATTATTTTAAATGACCTGAAATTGCATACTAAAATATAAATACATTAAACAAACGTACATGCTTCTATATGAAACACCTTCATGATTTGTGCTCCATAAATGTGTCGCTATTACAGTTACTCGTCTTTTTTTTCCCCATTACTTGATACCCACACAGGGCATTTGAGGTGAATTTTTTTTATGAAGGATACCTGAATGAACCCTGGTACACTAAGCCCACTGTGCAGTCTAATGCGGGTTTCAACAAGTTATAGAGCGCTGCAGCTAATTGGGCCGGATAAATGGCGTCTCGCTCAGCTGATGTGATGTCAGTCAATGACCCCATTGTTGTGAAATCCCTGGATTTATTGAGCACCTTGTATAAATTAATTTAGTCCATATGTTGAACACGTGCATATTCTTATTACCTTGGCATTTCCAGCACAGACTGTCAGCGTTAATTTAACGTTTTTAAAGCCCACATTGGATGAGCCATTAAAAACAGAAAAGAAAAAAAGGTCAGGTTTGTATATGTGCTCTAATTTAATAACCTGCACATAATCATATTAATGCTGGTCCTATATATCTGGTAGATACATGTGGTTTTTCCTCTATTCATAAAATGTATTAGTACCACAAAAATGGTGCTGCAGTCATATTCTCTAGGTTTGTTAGAGACTTGTAGGAGCTAAAATGAGCAGCCAAGCATTGAACTGCAGCAGACGCTGATAACAATTTTATGGAAGTATTTACCAGCTTGCATGCTGGTAAATATCCATATTGTTGGACAAAGAACAGTTTTCTACTTTTGCTTCTGTACACCGCCACAAATTTAAATAAGATATGTGATTGAAGTGCAGACTTTCAGCTTTAATTCAAGGGATTTAACAAAACTATCACATTTACTGTTTAGGAATTACATTTATTTATATACACAGAGACTCAAAAATAATTGACTGATGAGCAGCTTCATTTCTATGTGAGGCCTGTGTCCCTGTTATTTTGTGACAAGTGAAGCAGACAGAAAATCTGAAGTTGATTCAAAGTGTTGAATTTGTATGAGGGCTAAAGAAATGTCTGTTAGGGAGGTTATCATTAGGCTGAAAAGCTAAAATAAACCCATCAGAAAGATAAAAAACAGACTAAAAAACTTTAGGAGTGGCCAAATCAACAATCTGGTGCATTCTTAAACAGACTGAATACACTGGACAAGCTCAGCAACTATGAAAGGCGACTAAAGGTCATGATGACAGAATTATTTCCATGGTTTAGAAAAACAACTTCCCAGAATGATGAAAGGAGAAAAATATGGCGATTGAGAGAAACAGCTCATGATCCGAAGCGTATCACATCGTCTGTCAAACACGGCAAAAGCAGAGTTATGTCTTGGGAATCTATGGCTGCCAGTAGAACCACGCCCCTAGTGTTTACTGATGATGTGACTGCTGACAGAAGCAGCAGGATGAACTCTGAAGTGTCCGGGGCTTTACCCTCTGCTTGGATTGGACAGCATTTCACAGGATTTCAGTTGACAATGACCCAAAGCCAGTAAAGCCCTAGCAGAGCATCTCAAGGGAGGGAACGCAGAATTTGCTGACGTCCAAGCGTTCTACACTTTAAAAATCTCATTTAAAGTCATGTTAGTTTGTTCAATTAATTTTAAGCGTCTGAAAATGAGGACGATGCATACATATGTGTAACTCCTAAAATGATGCAAATTTTTGTTAAACCTTAAAAATTTGCACGTCAGTCACATCTTGATCATCTGATTTAAGTGTAAGAACTACCTGTAAACTGTGTTACAGATGAATGCTGCACCGCAGACACTCCCAGCTGGTGTTATGTTATTCAAGAACTGAACACTTCATTTTAATTGTGTTTGATATTTGCCTAAAGGGGGAAAATATTCTAATTTGATACATCAAATGTATTTGAAATGCTTTTTTCTTTAAAAACAAAAGTGAAAAACTGTGACTGAGTCAGAAGTGAATGCTAACATGTTGCATTATGTTTGATTGAAGCCAGCCTGAGCCAGCTTTGGAAATGTAAGAGTTCTAATACAAATTCCAACAAAAAAGCTCAAATTAATAATGGTCCCTTTTTAATTTCTTAAATCACACTGCTTTCTTATAATACCCTCATACTTCACCTTTTTCACTAAGCCATTTTATGTGGGTAAGAGACCGAGAACATTTTTTAGGGGACTAATCTGCAGCATTTTTTTGAGCTCAAAGCGAAATATTTCTGCAGGAATTACTGAGCGAGTTAAGCCAAAAGACACCTCCGCCCTGTCGATTCACTAAACAGCAGCAACCCACCTGTCCTTTACAAAAGAAGTTCGGGAGATACTTCATGGCATTGCTACGAATGCAGGCGATGTTCTGGTAGCTCCCTGGATTCGAGGCACGCAGCGACTGGATGCGATCCTGAACATAATCTGACACTTTCACCCGGATCTCCATACCCAGGATGAGTTTATCTGGGAAGAGTGGAGATAACTCCACTGGAGTGCAGAGAAAATAAAGACACAAACATGATGCAGATTATGGACCAATAAACGGCTGAATGTGGTCTTTATATACAGGCTGTGTGTACTACCTAAAAGCCCCCCATATCCACATCCAATGTCAGCAAACTCGACTCGAGGGGGATCTGTCTCACTCAGGCTACCAGTGAATAAGTCTGGAAACAGCTTGGACCAGTCCATTTCATCGGGACACACAGGGCTGACGAGGAGGAGGAGAAAGTACATCGCTATAAACAGTTTTCAATGAAATCGTCTTCTGCAGAAGACAGATCACGTTTAAACCTAAAGGATCCCTCAGCAGGGATGCTCTATTTCCTGTTTCGTTTTATTTTCATACCAATCCAAACACTTAGAAACACTTGATCAGGCTGGCAGAGAGCCGTGCACATGGAGCTCACTCACTAATCAAAGGTGTGGTGCGCCATCGGGTTTGAATGGGCTCGCTGTCTGTAGTAACGCTTCTGCGGCATGGACGAAGCCATGATGGATCAAAGGAAAGACGGTAATGCCGACGCTATTCAGGATGTTCACCCAGTTATGAACAAACTTCAGGAATCCGCACTCACTCACGCTTGTTTCTACTTAGTTTGTTAGTCGCGGGGGTTTGTCGTCATCACCAAGCGTCCGCTCAGGGTTGCCAGGTTTGCTGATGTCGGCTGAAAAACTCAACGTTACATTTTGTTTGTTTGTTTCGAGTTGTTTTGCAGTTTTCAAGTGATGTGTGTTGTTTTAAATGTTTATTTATGTGTTATTGAAAAAATCGCAAAGATATGCAAACAAATTTTACCGGAATAAAGATAACCGTAACTATGAAAATGCAACTCCTCCCTAGTCGTAGGATGAAGTTCTGTTTCCTTTCATTAACATGCT
>VOQK01033846.1:0-16011 GCA_015052645.1 Benitochromis conjunctus
GGAGGGGGCCTAATCTTTCACCATCTTACAATGATGTGATTGCAGCCATTCCCCAACTCTCTGTGAATGGTACTCATGGCCATTGATCCATGGCCTTTGATCGGTGGGCCTTGATCAGTAGTTGTTGCTCAATGGTCATGAGAATTTGCATATTAATGATCAAGGAACTGACCTCCCAGCCCATTGTTCCTTCAGTGGTGCTAGTTTCAGTCATTGTGCAAATGTACTGTTTATAAGGTTGGGGAAACCTGCTGAGACTGAAGAAGTCACTTGGACGAGTTTCTCCCACTAAAATCGCTACATTCAGATGAACAGAATCAACTTTTTGGGATACAAAGCAAGAACCTGAGAAAAATAAGGGCCAGAATAAATCTTAGTTTAGTATAGTGAAAACCTGCATCAGATGCCCTCGTGGGCTCAGAACAGCCACAGACTGAGCATTTCTGATAGTAACAGCATGTGTTGTGCTTCATAGCACGGCTTACATGCAGACAGACAGAGTCCCTCCAGTCAGCTAGCAAACCCTGATTTCTCCAGCTCGGGCTGCACTCTTATGACTACATGCTATGTGGAGTTCTTCTTTCATCTAGAGATCATACATTGAAAACAAATGCTACTTTTATTACACTGTTTTAAAAAGATTGATTCTTTACCATTTGCATTTCTACGTGTGGAAGTGGGTAGATGAAGTGAGACCTATTTGTCTACCCATCAAATGTAGAGACAGTAAATGAATTTTACTAATTGCTTACAATGTTAAAAACCTCTTAGAAATCAGAAATTAATCAAGAACAACATTCACATCAAAACAAATTTTTAAAGTAATTGACTGTAATTTGCATCTTAATAAAATAATAATAATGTGCTTTGCTATTTTTTTCTGCTTTTTGGTAAAATGGTAAATAGAAAAATTCCTGCATAACAACAGTGATTTTACTTTAGCACTAAAAATATCATTTTGATTATGAAAGCGTGTGCAGACTGGTGGATTAACCATTACAGAAGCATAACAAGTGATTCTGGTATTTAGTGATATTGTTCATTTAGGGCTCGGCCATAAACTTTACATTAGGTGGTGGTCTAATAAATCTGTTAGCACAAATTTGTTACATGATCATCTTTTTATATTAATCAGTGACACACACTGTATGAATTTTCCATTAAGGAAACAGCTGCTACTTACTTTCTTTGGAGGTCAGCTCTTCAGTAGGACTGGTCCTGTGGAGGAGGGCTGCCTCCTGTCTTTGTTCCCTTGTAAAGTATTTCATAGCTCTATGGGCCTTTGTGCGCCGATGAATGACCTGCACTTTTACAACACCTTTTAAACTTTAGTGCAGCTCTGCAAATTAGACTCACACACCGGTGGCATTTCCTTTGTGTCCTGACTTTGGCTGCAGCAGCTGTCTTGTAGCTGCTGTTATATTTTTAATTTGCTTTTATTTGTCATTCATTAATGATTATTGTTGGTGTGATGTATGTAGCTTTAGACCCGCTGTCTGCTTCAGATCTGGACTCTGAATGTAAGCAGTTAATGTGAATTTCTTTGTTTATGCACGGCAACAGACCGCACGGTTTACAGTTTATCGCAGTTAATTGCCATATTATTAGAAACAAATTGCACATAACTGCCAACTTGACGCAATTTAGTTGCAAACCGCTAGCACACTAACAGCAGAATGACTCCATCTCACTGATGATTTAGCATCATCTTGACAGATCAAACCCATTCTGACTGCGAGTGGTCCCTGAAGCAACTATTTCAAAGGCAACTGCACGTGGTCGTGCCGTGGGCTCCAAGCACTGTTTTCTCTAGTTAAACTGTAGCATTAAGTAAACGTCCTTAAAGCAATGTTAGGAAAACGTGAGCTGAATGAAAATGTACAGCATGGCTTGACTTATGATTGCACTGAGGAAAGCAAATTGACAAAAATATCCAGGGTGTGATGAGCTTGCTTCGTAGCTCTGACCCCAAATCTCTGTCAGGACTACAGCAGCTGTTGCAGGATGATGTGGGACCAATGGTGCCTGAAACCTTTGCACAGTACTCCATGTTACAGTTAAAATGTTTTGGATCTTTGCTTTGTTTTGTGTGGGTTTTTTTATGCCATCTTTATTGCTACACAGTCACTGTTGTAGTACAAGTTGAATGTGTTACCCATTCATGCCTTTGTCAACATGTAGAGGACTGTTCTAGTATTTAAGAAGCGCCTCGAGGCTCCTGACATCATAAATTTGAAATCATGTTGTGAGTTCAGTGTAACTACTTTTGTGTAGGTTTTATTCAATAATCTAAACATGTTTTAAAATTGAAGCATGCTCGCTCACGTGTCGTGGACAGAAGATGTTTACTGCACAGTGGCCTGTGACTTTGTGATCACTGTTCAGTTTCTGTGAATGTATTAATGATGTCAGAAGAAAGTGTTCTTGTGGTCAGTATTGCCTGATGACACCTCAGGAGAAGCAAACGCTTTGTTGCAAACTGTATGTGTGGCTTACAATGCAAAACTCTGACTCTATATTCTCTATATTATTGTGATTTATGTGTTCTTGTGCTCGATAGCTTCCTGCGGCTTTGTTTTGATTTGTGTCACAAAGGGTTTAAGTCTGACGGTTTTATGAAGCCCGGTTATATTACTCATGTTTCAATGGTGAAAACATTTATTTTTTTATTATCAGGCACTGCAGAAAAATAAAAGTAACTGCTCAGCTCCGACCACAAACAAAGCAGCAGCATTGGGTGTCTGTCTAACGTGACTGCTACAGCTCGTTCCCGTAGCCAGAGCAAAAGGTGTGTTGCTATAGAAACCATGATATAGCTCATGATATTGATGCTCAAAAAAAGTGTTGAACAAAAAACAATGATATGATTTGGGTTTAGATGGTTTCACTTAGAGTATAAATTGATGTGCTGGCATTGTGTCCATCAGAGAGCGTAAATGTTTTTGGGGGGGGGGTTCAGCCTGTTTGTTGGGGTCAGGTCAAATTGCCTGTCTCTAACCTTACTGCACAAGGAGGTCACTTGTGATTGGATCACTTCCAAATTCGACCCACTTTTCTACACAACTTAATTAGTTCTGACTGGATCTTGTCGCTCACCTCGTTTTTATTCATAGGTGAAAGTCTCAGTACGTTTGATCATAATATTTGTCCTCGTGCATTAGTTTTTATTTAGCTATCATCGTGTTTTTGTGGGGGGGGAAAAACTAGTGACAAAAACTACAAGGAAAATTATTAGTCAACAATAATGAGTTCTGACCCAGTGGATATGTAGGGCAGAAAAAATAACACAGTCACGAATGTGCCACAAACCACCATTAATTCCTTGAATGGCCACAGGAAGCTGGCACCAAATAACATCTCCATCAATATTTTTACAAGAGAAGAAGCCTCTTGAGAGGTGAAATGTATTCAAGAACCACGTGGCTCCATAAAACAAGCGTGGCAGTGGCCTAAACACTAACGCTGAGGTTTCTAGATGCAGACTCAAGAAAAATAAAGGGTGACATCATTCGCATCTTTTATACACATTCTTTTTATAATATTTAATTTGTTTTAATTTTGTTTACATTTGAATTTTCAATCTATCAACATCTTTAAACACTCAAAGAGTTGTTGAGACATTTCACAGTCATCCTCATGCTGGAGTGGAGAAAATGTCAGCGAATTAAGAGACTCAGTAGCATTAATCCTGTGGGCAGCTTGGATATCAGTGAGAAGCTGTTGGGATGTTTCACTGTGATCCACACAAACTGACCCTCACACTCAACTTGCCTCTTTGCTTGAATGATTAAAAATATTCCCCAAAAAATTACAAGCTGAAAAATTCAGAATGCCAATCTATGACACCCTGCAGCGACTTTATAGATTATTCTTTATGTGATGCTCTGCTTCACACTGTGCCTGCTTGCACACCAGCTGTGACACTAGTGGGTGACACTAGTTGCTTGTGGCTGTAGCTGAGGAGCCGTAACAGCTGCTGCAGTGGCGGATTATTACAGACTGTATGCTTTCATGCCACAACTGCGCTTTGAGCTTTTTACATGTTCAGCATCGCGTCAGCATTTACATCATGTGTTCAGGTTTAACGTATTAATTATGTGCGTTGTTTTGTGTGCCTGTTTTGTTTCTCTTGTGTAAAACTTATCAAATAAATGATTCTACCCAACTGCCTTTGTGTTCACGTGTCATGACAAATATACACCTCACTTTACTTCATTGGAAAGCCCCGTCACAGTACTGTACCATTTGCATTAATGGACTTGAACATTATACTGATATGCTGTCTTCTTTCCTCATTGTGTTGTAAAAGGTTTGCTCTCTTAGTAAAGAAACGATCTCCCATCAAAGACTTCATTAGGAACATGGGCAACATGTGTAATTAAGACAAACTGACCCTATTGTGTAATTTGGCTTCAGGCACTGAAATATAAGACATGCACAAGAATGGAATCAGAGATTAAAACAGTTTTCAAGGCTTTTCAGAACAATTTTATATACTCTGTACCCATAAAAGAAAGATTTACTTGTACTGTTTCAGTGGGGATGCTTTGCTTCTTGCAAATGTTAAAACTTTCTGCACGACAGCAGGAGGCAGTGAGTAATCCACTACAATGCAGTGTGTAGGAATGGCTGCTATTTGCAGAGCCAACTAATCCAGTCCAGTCCAGTTTTATTGATACAGCACCAAATCAAAACAGCAATCGCCTAAAGGCAGTGTAAGGTAAGATAAAGATGCTACAGTAATCAAACAGCTGGCAGTAACTCATCTACTAGCTCCTTCTCTCAGCAGTTGCAGCAGATGCCCGCCCCTCACTGTGCCTGTTTCTGCCGGAGAGTTCTTCCTGCTAAGAGGGAGCTTTTCCTTCCCACTCTCACCAAGTGCTTGCTGAGGGTTATCTAATTTGGAGGGTTTTCTCTGTATTATTGTAGAGTCTTTTTACTTTACCATGTAAAGCTGCTTGAGGCAACTCTTGTTGCGAAATGGAGCTACATAAATAAAATTTAATTGGATTGAATTGTTGTGAAACTGCGTGTTTAAGGCCACCTGTAAAGTTCACAAGACAAATCAAGCACGGCAGACGATCACAGTCCAGTGATTAACCATTAAAACTGCCATATGGGTTTCAGAGTCGCACAAATTACAACATTAAAGTGTCTCTGCCAGATTATGATCTAATTTGAGGTGCAAATTACTAATTAGGATCACCACAATTGTCTGTCTCAGAGGATTAGAGTGGCCGGTATTCTTCATGTCCTGCCAGCTTCTAATATGCCACACTGACTCCTTCAGAGCCCATCCCTGCTGTTTCATCAAGCTAGCACTTGGCTGCGAACCCCGACGTAATTGGCACTGAAGTACAGGTCAAGATTGAAGAATCTATAATAGAAATCTTGTGGTGACAGGTGGAAAATGTTATATGACCCATTTGTTCTGTCACTTTAAAAATGTGTTATAACAAAAATAGTGGGCATTTTGGAATTGAGTTTTGTGTTTGTTAAACCAGTAATAATAATAATAATGAATAATGATTATGTTGGTTGTTAGTATTAGATGTAAAATATTTTATTTTATCTACTTAAAGGCACCAAATCTGTCCCTCAGTCTGTAAAGCACTCATTGACTTGTATGAAAAGTGTTACATGAATAAATATTGCTTGCTTGCTTACAGAAAATTGATGCAATTAATGTAACTGTTGCATCTACTTGATTAGGCAATAAACGCTTTATTTAAAAAAGGTTCCCAGAATGATACAAAAAAAAAAAATTCTCCCATTGATTTCATAATTACTGCGATAAAATAGGATTTCTGTTTTTATTCTGCATCGTGCACCTTCAGTTGTATGTGCGCGGTACTGCAGAGTATAAATTATTGCATGCCTCATTTCATATGGGGACAGCAGTCCTCCATGGATGCACCTGAAATTCTGTACATCCAGACGGTAAGTCTTTCTCTGTGTGCATATAATGTACACATATTGTGACATATTCATCATGGCGTGTTACTGCAATGACAGCTGGACTCTACCAGCCTACCAAGCACAAGCGAATGAATGAACTGAAGCCTGAAGTTCAGCAGCAGTTCTTCAACTAACAGCACAAACTGACCAGAGAAATGGAGATTGTGACAGCAGTGACCTTTAGGACGGACCGATTATTTCTTTCCTTATTTTTATTTATCATACATTTATTGCTATAGGGATGGATGCTCATATTAAAGTTTCAAATAATGAGGTCAGCATATGTAAAAGTAATCCGTGCGAGCTTAAAGCTCAGGCTTCAGATTGTTCTGAACACTCAGCGCTGCTCTTACATCTTTATGATGTCAAAGAGTATCTCCAAGAATAGCCATCTTAGCCACACAGCAGCCCCACACACCTGCCGCTCAAACCTGTGCACAAATCGCCTTAGAGGGGGAAGAGCTAAAGCGACTCGTTTCAGACAAAGCATAAAGAGGGCTGTGAATCATGCAAAGCTACTCTAACAGAATCCAACAAAAGGGAAAACAGTGCTGGAAATGAGAGGCATGATAAGTTCTGCCACAGCTCTTGATCAGAAACACATTTTAGACACCATTTTAAAAGCATTTTCAGATCCTTTTATTTTAAAATACAGTCACAGAACTGCAGCATGAAGAGAACCTAGAGTTATATTAATAACAGCAGACTGTCTTTAGTCAACATTTCTACAACAAGCGTATGACTAACATATGTGACGTCCAGTTCATTAGCCGTCCCTCCCTGGCATGTGCCATTCAAAGGACTGAAGGCTCGTTATAAAGGTCGGCTTATAGTGATTAAGGTGTTAGGTGAAGCTGAATGCAGTAACACTAATTAGACTGCATTTTATGCAAATGCACATCTGCTGTCGGCTGAAGGAGCATACTCACCTCTAAGCTTGTCAGATGAAGCCTGCTCATATCTCCCTGGATATAAACAAATGTATTTGGCGACGGACACATTCTTCAAGGGGGAGCAAGGTTTTTCTATGTGGCTTTTGATCTCCTCTTTCAGGCAGACCGAACTGTGTATATGTACATCCTGTTGTTAACCTTTGCTTTGAAAAGGACTCTCACAGAAAAATATCCCCCTGTGTATGAACTCTTTCCACTGTATGCAATCCCCTCTGATTTCTACCACAATGCACAACACGTGATATAATACAAACACCGGTTCTGTTGCAGACAACAGGAAAAACAAGCGAAGCACGAATCGACCCCTTTTTAATCATGTTTTATTTTTAAATCCACCCACTTACAGAGGTTTATTTCGCCTTCAAGTTATGAAAATAAGTACACTTCTTCACACTGTGCTTAGGCTATGGTTCCAATAGACATATGACTTCATTTTACACAGAAGACACGGCTGCTGCTGTCTGAAATATAACTGTGGTGAAGTTTTACTGTCCAAAAAGGATTCATAACCAGGTGGCAGCTTTTAGTGCTTGAGCTGGTGTGCTGCTGATCGTGGAGAAGGCCCCTGCAGCTGACAGAAAACCAGTGTGATGGGGTGTGGCATGGTGGGGTCGGCATAATGATGGCGTGTAACAAGAATAATGAAATAAAGGACAATGGAGGAAGAAACAAGAGAGCGTAAATGTGCAAATGTGTACTGATTAATTGTTTCCTGAACACATTCACAGGCAGATTACATGCACACGTGTCTCTAAGCTTAAAAGTATGAAAGACTGCATGACTCATGCTGTGATTCACCTGTACCCTCACTGGAACTACAGTATCTGTTTGCTTGAAAGTTGCTGCTAAATGGATCTATTTTAGTGCCCATCTGAATAAACGGGAGAGTGAGCGAATAGAGACCAGTAAGTCAATTTTATTGTGACGGTCTCTAATGGAAGCACAACCGCAGGATGAATTATGATCTGCCAGACAATCTGATGCGGCTCTTAGCAGAAGGAATATGAATAAAAAAAGCAAAGTGCTGTGTTTCTAAAAATTCACCAAAGCCTGATTTTAGTGATGTTGCTGCTGAATGTTGGGGTTTCTGATTTTTTTTAAAAAGGATTCTTTCAAAGATTTTTACTGAGTTAGTGATCGTTTGAAATTTCGGCTTGACAGGCATTTCCAGAAACATGACTTTTTACCTTTTGGTAGAAACATGAAATCTTTAAACATGCAAATAAAGTTAATACAAATGAAAAAGAAAAATAAATAAAACAAACTTTTGCACCAGTGCTGGATTTCAACCATTCGTCTTTTCTCCTTTATCTTCTGACTCCTACTGTTGGGTAAGAGTCCCTGGGGATGGATGCAGTGATAATATTTAATGTTGCTACAGCATCACAATAACCTGATGGTAATCATCAGACCTCCGCTAGCACTACAAATACAAACAGAATGAGCAAGATGTGGTTTTCGGCACGTCCAGCAGAACGGAACAGTTTATATAAACGCTGTGGTTGGTTCTCTCTTAAAATTGGTAAATTCAGGACATCTCATAACACAGGAGTTACAGTTTAATCTCTCACGTGTTCAGCAATTTTCCAAATAAAGCCCATGGAAATTTTTTTGTGAGGGAGGCACTTTTTTTTTTTCAATCAGTGTACAAACTTATACACAGCGAGCTGGAAGGCAGCCTGGGATATTCAATATTAAAGACTAAGATGGAGTGTATACAAAACAAGCCCATCAGCTTGTAACAGTCACATTTCACAGGAAGTGCAATTCTTGTAACGTGCTGTCTGAACTTCATTTACTGACTCCCTCCTTCTCAACGTCAGCTACAAAGATTACAAACACAAATCTTAAAACACAGTCTTACATACCTTTGGGGGAGAAAAAACATATATATTTATATATATATACATATTTGGGATTTACTGCTGTCCTTCATTTTTGACCCTGCAGGCCACTGCGGTGATCAGTGCTGCTCCCTTTCCACTTCCATCCTCTGATTTCAGGAATGTCACCTCACACTGTGGCGCCAAATCCCGCAGTGTTTCTTGCATGACGGCAGAGAAACTTTATAAGGAGAGAGTGAAAGGAGAAATAAAAGAGGTTCAGTGTCAAAAAGCTGCAAGAAGGTCTTTTCCTCTACTATGCAAAAAAAATTATTTTTGCAGCTGATGCCTGCGTTGTCTTAAATTTAATACACCCAGACGGTCTTTTCTTTCAAGTCCTCAAAGAACATTTATAAAACTCTGCCGCTCTTTGTACAAATCATGAATAGTTTATTCAAAAATCTGCAATTCAAAGTTTCCCTCTTTCACTGAACTGAAACAGATCGTATGACTGTGCAGAAGAAAGCGTTCATGTGCTTGTGGTGAGAGGCGAGTGCCTGTGACAGCGTGACAGGACGTAAATGAACGTCCACCCTCGGCTGAGCTAATGTTAGCTGGCCTCGCGCTTCATTTGTTTGGCAGAGAGTGGGACGAAAAAAGTTACTCCATGAAGCTGCTCACAAGACACTGCTGCTAAATTATTCGAATGGATTTTCCAAAGCACCAAAAGGTAAATAAATACCTTTTAGTTCGAGTGAATTCAAAAATCGATATCCCCAAAAGCATACTTAACATATGCTTTTTGCATGGATAAATAGCACTGCAGACAGAAAAAGGCTCATTTTGGGGTGAAAAATTTGAACAAACACCTACATAAACTTGACTTTTGTGCTGGTAATGTAAGTGGTTCATTCATTATTATTGACCTTTTTCAACTGATGAATCGAGGCCAGCTCCCAGAGCAGAGAGTTTACGGCACACTTCAACAACGTCACAGAAATTACAAGAAAAAATAATACTTCTGGAATATGAAAGTGCCGCTCTGTATCCCAAACACTCAGAGCTTAATTGTGCTAGTTCAGGCTTGTCTGACACTTCTGAACTGTGAACAAAATGCTGTTTTAGGAGATAACTGCTTCTTACTGAGGATGCGTTTTATAAAGGGTGCCATCCACTCCCACGGTGATGGAGAGTTGATTCAGGTTGCGATTCTGTCGTATCTTGTCGACAACAGCGGCTAAACCGGCGCCAGAGAGCTGAGCGGCACGGCGGGCGACCACGCTGCACACCTCCTTCACCAGCACACTGTCGTCGCACGTGGAGCCGGTGAGGCCCAGGTGCTGCAGGATGGAGCGAACCTGACGCATGGCGAGGCGGTCGCTGCGGGGTCGGAGAGAAGAAAGTGTTACACACACGAGTAAAGAGAGTCCGCTTATTAGACACGCGTTCAGACTCCACCTGTTTGTGCATGCAGCAAACATGGACCTGCAGCCTTGGTACTTGTGGCATTGTCACCTATGGAGGAGGTGACAATGCCATATATTTTTTATATATTTTTGTCTCATCCATTATTCTTTTTCCACATCCTCTCCTTTAAAATGAGATTTGCCCCAATGTGCTTTCTCTCTAGCTTTATAAAAAGCCTTATGGATGACGAGTAGCTGAGATGGTCGTCTTTTCAGCAAGCTCTCACTCCTCTGCAGAGGACATCTGCAGCTATGGTCAAATGACAGATGGAGCCCTCTCTGACCAAGGACCTTGTTCCTTCTCAGTCTTGCCATGCGATGTGCAGCCTCAGAAAAGGATCTCAATCACTTCATAATTACTTCAGTTTGTGAACTTTACTTGATTAGTATAAACATATTTTAACTCTCCAATTCTAAATGACTTTGTGTAGAAGCATTAGAATAAATGTCAATTTTACCCATTTAAAATATTGTAATTCCACATCAAATATGCTAAAAGGGCACTGATATAATTTATGAACACAAAATAACAGGCTTTCTCTGAAACATATCTGATCTCACCCATTTCTTTGTACTTTTGCGTGATCTGTTTCTACCAGTCTCTTGAAATCACCCAGAGCGATCGATGTTTCTTTAGATTAATCTGTAATAACACATCTTGGCTCTTTCATGTGCACTGTAGCAGGGGAGATAAATCCAGGATGCTTCACTGAGAGTGTTAAGCTAAGCTTTCGATGCCACAGACCCCCCAGGCCCTTAACTGATGCTACTGACATACAGAACATTTATATAGAATTCAGGAAGAGATGTTTGGAGTGATTTAGAAATCCTGCCCTCATTCCCAGGGGTCACACATGTAGACATGTAAAGGACACCTTGGTATCATTTGTTTACACTGGATGAGCTTAACCTCTAAGCATGCAGTGTTAATGATGTACATGGTAGATGGACTGGTTCTTAGGCAGCACTTTTCTACTCTGCTACTCAAGCAGAGATCTTTGAGTGCTACTTGAGCATTCAAAGAACTTTATCCAACATGTTTCATTCACGTTTTTCTACATCTAAATAGAACATTCACACTCTAATGAATGCATCGGGACCAACTCTGGGCTCTGGCGCAGACTAGGAATCGAACCCCCAACCTTCTGATTAGTAGATCACCTGCTCTCCGTCCTGAAACTGGTCCCTCCTGATCTTGAGCCACAGCTGCAATGATCATTGCTGTAATCAGGAATATTTTAACCCAAGCTATGATTTTTTTCCAAACCTAACCAATTGAAAACACAAAGCTCCCCAACAGAAAACAAACTGCAGTCTCCCACCTGACAAACCTTCGACCCACTGCCTCCCCTCGATTATCCAAACAGGGCCGTTTTTTTCTTGTTTTGTTTCTTTTGTCTCTTGCCCTCTGCACTGGGCTTGACCAGTGTATCCAGGACACTGGCAGTGCATCTCTATGATACCAGCAGGATCTTACAGAATGGCAGCATTTAACACCCTGGGATAACAAGTGGCTTTACAACAGTCTGAGCAGCACATGCATCAGAGAAGCATCGCAGCAGAACAGACTGTGGTGTCAAGTCGAGCTTCCTGTTTTGGACTGCTAACTATCGCTGAAAAGGAAAAAATTGATAACTTTTTAATTATACATATATAAGAAGTTAGAACATTTTTTTCCTTATTTTATATCCAAAAGAGCTCGACAGACACGTTGAGACTAGAACAGTGTGTAATACTCACCTTTCAATCTGCGACAAAAACTTTGTCTCAAAGATGCCCCGCGTCTTGAGTCGTTCTGACACTTTGCCCCTGAACAGCAGGCCCTTAGCGGTAAAATCCAATAATACGTTCCGCACGATCTCCCCCAGGTACATCCCACTGATCATCTTTTCATACCTTCAAGAGAAGACACAAACTTCAAACTTTCCAGATCCATGCACACAGACAACACAGCAGCCACAGTATTTACATTATTACAGTCACAAATGTAACTAAAAGCAATTTAGTGAGCAAGCAGCAATTTATTTTGAGAAAGAATCGACAGAAACGGTAATTAAGTTAAATCAGATAAGTTACGTTTCTCCATTAACAAAAGCAAAGGTCATTACTAAAGCAGATTTGAATGGAATAGTTTCCAGAACGCGTAACAGGGACTGAAATGAATTCTGTCTAATGTTACATGCTTGGCATGTACAGGACACACTCTGCATGAACTCTCTGACACTGAGACTACTTTTTAACAGATATTCCAAGAAGAAAAAACAAACTTAATAAAGCACTTCTTCTTCTTTTTATTTAATCAATGTAGAAAGCAAACATAAGACAGCCTGCCTGTACAGTTGCTTATGTGATTCTGCGAAAAAACTAAAAACCTACAAGCTCTCCAGTCTTCCTCACAGCTACAGCTTAATGTGAATCAATCAAAAGGAAACCAATAATCTTGCCTGGCTTGTCTTTAAAGCAACAATCATTTCATCTCCCGGTCAAAGGTACGACCGCCCTCTTCGGTGTCTCAGTAATTTGTATTTTCTCAGAACAAAGACCACAAAGTGCTTTAAGACAACAAATTAAATGCTTCGTCTGGATGTGCTCAAATAAACAGAGAATAAACAAGAGAAAAATCTGATGTGGTGGCCAGCCTGAGCTCCTGTGGACTACATAAAATATAGATTTCAGGAAAAAAGGCTGAACTTTATGGATGGTTCTGGGACAGCGTTGAACCCTTTATCTCATTCTCACAGGCAGATGCTCTCAAAGTCAATCAGATTGGATTGACAACTCTCCACAGAGGTCCAGGATTTTTCTGGGCCACTCAAATACAGTCAAGACTCACCTCCAAGCCAAACCAGTATTTTGATTAAAAATGAGAAACTACAATCTCTCATTTTCAAATATATTCAGACTCACTTGCTATGGGCTTTTCCTGAGGTGAACTGAACTGAATGAACCTGGCCTGTATATATTCTAAATCCACTACTAAACAAAACTGCAGCTTTTGCTTTATTGTTGAAATAAAGAAACAACCAATATCGTGCTCAGCTCTCCAAAGAACTGCAGTGACGTGATCATAATCGCACAAACTGATTTTCACAGATAGCACTGAAACTGAAAAGCAAAGGGAAAACATTATGCATATCATTACTGGTATAGGAAACAGCACAACAGCACGGGAAAGCTGAATAACTCCGAGTACTTCTGTCCTTTAAAGACTCACAACTGCATCTCTAATTAGAGGCTGCAGACACACTGCTGACTTCACATATTTCACGTGATCTAGTGATGCAACTGAGTATGCATTCGCATATATATATTTTAACTCTTAGCCAACTTTTGTGGGGGGGGGGTTTGTTTTTTCCATTTTAAGATACATACAAGTGTATATATGTGGTTATGCTGTACTGGTTACTCTAGTAAAATTTCCACCTATCATATTGATGAAGTAATACAGTATATAATGTTATATTGCCTAAATAGCTGCAAGCTGATGTGTTTGCATTTGGAGCACATGGAAAACGTAGAAGACTGCAGGAATGAATTCATAGATAGAAAATAAAAATACTTGTACCTGATTTTGCAGTTTTGTGTTGTTTTGGATGCTCTGTGTATTCAGTGCATTGGTTTTGTTTTTGTTTGTTTGTTTTTGATGGAGTCTGCTGCTTTTTGAAATTGTTTTTCTAAACATGTTTTAACAGAATGTAGTTAAGCACCAAGTGAAGCTATCCAACGACGGCACATTTACAGAGATGCTGATCAAATGACCGCTGATTACTTTAGCTCTTCTTCTGTTTGATGTGTTTAGCTGATGAATTTATTTTTTCTTAATTTAATTCTATTTACATGGACAACATGAACCGTGAACCCCAAGTGGAAATCACTCTGCATCGGTTTAGTTTAAGAGCGTCTCTGTGACAGATGTTGCTTTAAAAACTCTCCTGCAGACACATTTCAGATGTTTTCTTGTAGTCCATCCAGGAGTTTGATAAACAATCATAGAAAAACTGTGATATTTAATAAAAATAAAATACAACACTTATCTCACCCAGACAGCTGTACAAACAGCTCTTAGCTGGCAGCTATGCTGAGTCTCTATCATTCAGCCAAAGGTACTGAGTGAGTGACTGTGTGCAAAGAGCCAAGTGACAAATGTGATCAGACTTAATTGTCAGTATTTAGACTTATAATCCACAGAACCCTCACATCTGCAGGGAGAGCAGGACGGCTGCATTTTCAGTAGAGTCTAAAGTCTTTGTGTTTTCCTGATAATCATCACTAATAATTATAGATTTTTAGATGCAACTGTATTTCTTTTTTTCCCCTGTAGGAAGCAAACAATTTTACAGCAATTGTTTTAATTGTTACATTAAGTGTTAATATATATTCCTTCAACAGGACATCTGGAATGAACTTCCTGACCTCATGTCAAATTTATACATAGCCTCTGTTTGAATTCTGTTTCTATATTTAACATTTACTCTCAAAGCCTTATACAGCAGCCAGACTGCAGCTGAGAGATTAACACTAAAACTATTGGGAACGTTTTGTTTCAAGTTTTATTTAAAATCAGCTGGAAGCACCATGTTTCACACTGATGCTTTTATTTTTAAGTGATGTTTTCAGTTCATAAGTTCAATATAGATTCACTGCTGGAAGAATACGTTCTATAAGTGCAAGCTGTTAAGCCACATGTCACTAAAACCACTGAATGAAACGCACTGTGCATCACAGGAACGGCTGTGGGTAAATCTGCTGATTTAGAAAATGGACAAATGTTATACTTTATTCTAATCTGCTGCCAACACAATTACACTACTGCAATTGTGCCTACTAGAACACACACCAAAAAGACTTACACTACCAATCAAAATTTTGGACAGACCCTTTCATTTAATGTTTTTTCTTTATTGTCACTACTTTCTACATTGTAGAATACAAACAGAAGACATTAACTATATGAAGCAAGACATATGGAAAAATTGATAAAGAACTCTTAATATGTCTTATATTTTAGATTCCTGAAAGTAGCCACCCTTTACTTTGTTGACAGCGCTGCAAACCCTTGGCCTTCTCTCAATGAGCTTCATGATGTAGTCAGATGAAATGATTTTCACTTCACAGCTGTGCCTTGTCAGGGTTCAGATGTGGAATTACTTGCCCTCTCAATGGGGTTGGGATCATCAGTTGTGTTGTGCAGAAGTCAGGTTGGTACACAGCTGACAGCTCTATTTGACAACTATTAGAATTCATATTATGTCAAGAACCAGTCTGCTAACTAAAGAGAAACGACAGTCCATCATTACTTTAAGAACTGAAGGTCAGTCAGTCTGAAAAATTGCTAAAACTTTGAATGTATCACTGGTTCACATGAGGACCGCCCCAGGAAAGAAGGACCAAGAGTCACCTCTGCTGCTGAGGATAAACTCATCTGAGTCACCAGCCTCAGAAATCACAAGTTAACAGCAGCTCAGATCAGAGCCCAGATAAATGCCACATAGTGTTCCAGTAGCAGACACATCTCTATATCAGCTGTTCAGAGGAGACTGTGTGAATCAGCCTTTATGGTCAAATAGCTGCTAAGAAACCACGACTAAAGAAAAGCAACAAGCAGAAGAGATTTGTTTGGGCCAAGAAACAAGAGGAATGGACATTAGACCAGTGGAAATCTGTGCTTTGGTCTGATGAGTCCAGATTTTAGATCTTTGGTTCAGAAAAGGTGAACAGATGGTCTCTACATGCACGGTTCCCACCGTGAAGCATGGAGGAGGAGGTGTGATGGTGTGGGGGTGCTTTGCTGGTGACACTGTTGGGGATTTA
>VOQK01033847.1:0-25061 GCA_015052645.1 Benitochromis conjunctus
TATATACATATTATCAGCATTATCAGCTCTGCATTAACACAATGTAATGACTGTGTATTCCAGTTGCTCATAAACCTGAAGCACAATTTCTGTAGTCCTATTCTGACTGAACAAAGGTGTCACTCTTCTATCAAACGTAGGAAGAGATGCCTGTGCTTTGACAGTTCACTTTGGTCATTTTATTAAAGGGGAAGCGATCATATTATTCTCCTGGGGGCTCTTTCTGGTAGACATTTACACATTAGCTTAAGGAGGCCTGTGGTGAGGAGATAAAGGCTTTTACAAAGCTGGAATCCTTAATGTTTTGCTTTACTGCAAGAGTTCCCCAAAACACTGTGATTCTTCTGTATTTTTGGAATATACACAGTGCAGACTACAGCTGCTGGACATGCGTCATCACTTAAGTTTGGAGCATTTGACACATCCACCTCCATCAGCTCCATTTTTATTACATATATATTTAAGGTTGCAATATTTTATGACCTAGGCGACGTGGTGGGTAATGGTGCAGCAGCTGGATTCAGATGTCAGATTATTTATGTTTAAACTCACAAGTGCTGACCACAGGGAACATCAAGCAATGCTGACATAAATACAGCCAGCGAGCACCACTCAGCAGCCACCTGATCTAAAGTTATTGCGTTGGAGTTTGTGAAACTACACCCTGGGGTTTTAAATACCAAAACAAATGCCTTTGCAAAGGTTTAGATGAGCCGGGTCATTCATGAAAACATTCAGTGGTGATTTGTAGCATTCCGTATGCAGAGAATGTGAATCCAATATTGAATTTCAGCATTTCATAATTAGACCATAAATCTGCTGTCATGGTGGAAAATTGTTGTCACTTCAGCCAGTTTTCAATCATGGGTGGTGAAGCAGATATTTGGCATCATACTGGCCCCAGCAGAGATGGATGACCTGCTGTCACAATCTTGAATCTGCTTGCTAGAAATATATCAACACTAGTGTTTCCTTTCAGAGTTATCTGATGAATGAACACATGAATATTTGCTACTTGCAGAAACTGTATCTCAATCAAGATGCATTGTGCAAAGGCATTCGGTATTGTGAGTCCCCGTGGCACGTTGTTAAAAATCATACAAACAGTGCTTTTCCTTTGCTGCCATCTAGTGTTTGATTTCAATAAACCCTGAAACTCACTCAGCCTGATAAGACGCACTCTTATATTTGGATATTTATGACTAAATTTTTCCTATGCTGATTGTGTGGTATAGTGGGTTACATTGTTCTTAAATGTAAAGTGAATGTAAATCCTGCAAAATGTTGCTTCTGTAAGGATTTCAGACTATATGAGAGCATCTGGTACAAGCTATACTATTAATGTGACACCTGCTTTTTGTGTTTCAATTGTATATTATGCTTGGAGTTGAAGTAATAAAAGCTAAAACGGCTAAAATGGTTAAGAGAAAAATCATGCAAGCACACAAGTTTCTTTGACATATATGCATATCATAAAGACTTTAATCTCAGTCTGATTCTTTGGCAGAAATCTGGTATGTTAATTCTTAGTCATCCAGCTGGCAGAGGCACGCCACTCCCCGGTTAATCCAGTGGTTCTGTGGCTTGTCAGACGGCAGCTCGATGGACATTACATAGTTGGTGGAGTGTCCGGTGGTGGACAAAGTCCCCTGGCGGGCACTGGTTTTATAAAGAGGACACACATATATGTTTTCATGTCGAAATTTGTCCATTTCTCCTGGTTTAAGCTTGATGATGGGCAAAGAGTCAAACAGAATCTTGGGGAGAGACTCTCCGATGCACATGTTCTGCCTGTCCCATCGTGCCCCCTCCATGAACAGACCCCTGATATAAGCTCCGTCCTCTGGCTTTTCATCCATGTGCGACTCTTCCTTAGTTACCTGGAATACAGATCAGAGGTGTAAGTATAAAATATCTTTAGATCAATTGGAGTGAATATGACCAAAAACACAGAGGGAGTTTAGAAATAGAAAAACATGCCTCAAATTCAAAACCGATGTTGTCAATGGGGATGTTGTACTTCCTGGCAAAATTCTGAGATACTCCAGTAAGAAATGACTGGGTGAAATAGAAGCCGGAGAGCCAGAAGACTGTAGGTGGACCATTATCTATCCAATTCTGTTATGACGGACAATAAATAATAGTCACAGCTAAAATGCAGCATAATAGATAGTTCGTAATAATACATATTCTGTGTTTTTGCTTGTACTTATGAATGAGATTTTAAATGCATTTTTTCTGAATATCTGAACAATAACTGAAGACATAGCAAGCTGCACATAGTATGCTGCTGAACTTCAACTCTTTAGTTTGCGCAACACTTATTTTGGCAGTCATATTCCAAAGATGGTCATGGTCTAGGTGACCCACAACAATCATAAATCTTACTTGTAGAAACTGTAGCCTGGCTAACAGATCAGTCACGTAACTCCCTATGGGCTTGAGAGACGGGTACGACTTGGCCGCCCACATAGCGGGCACCTTGCCCACCAGCATGCTGTTAAAGATGCTCTCAAGTTCAGAAGACATAACAATCTGGCCCTTCAAAGCTTTTCGGATGTTTACCAGGCTGACACGTACCACATCTGTGAGTCTGACAGGAGGGGAGAGCAATTCAGGGTGAATTGTACAGAATTTCACCAGATCAGTGAACACAGTGCATTTGTTTCCCAACTTCAGCTACCTGCATGACATCACAAGTTGTTACTACCTGTTAAATCGGATGACTTCCTGCCTCAAAACAGTGTTCATGGACTCCTCATACTTGACTGGGTATTTATCCATCACCATTTGTATGTCAAAGCCTGCAGGCAGCTTAGACAAGATGTCCTCTGCAAGCTCATCTACTACTTCCTACAATACAAACAGACAAGAGCATGAAGCCTGATGTAAGATCCAGTATAAGACAACAGGTTTACATATGGAGTTTCACTATAAGGAAAAAATGTCAAATGAAGCTTGAGTGCTTCATACACCGGTAATGCAAACCTGAGGAGATTTAGTCCCCCCACCCGACTGCCTGGGAAGCGTCAGCAGTACTCCTTTCAGGAGCTGATTGGTCTCTTGATTGTCCTTGGTGATATCCGCGTTACTGTGAAGTCCGAACACACAGGGATCGGCAGAAATTGGCAGGCTTCGAATGTAGTCCACATAAGTCTGGAATACATAAATACATTCTTTTTGAATTCAACTCTTTATCAGATCGGATCATCATGGACAGACTGGTTCTCCAAAGCCCAAGATAATCTAGATTTCATTACAGACAAATATTACATTTGCTGATTAAAAACAAATTAATCCTTCTGTCATGATGTTTTGTTAAGAGTTTGAGTTTTGGCTTCTCTTTTATTTAATTATAATCCTTCTCGTATTTGACATTTTCTCAATGTCAGCTGTGGTTGTTTGTCTCCCTCTGTTGTTTCTATGTGCGTCTCAGTGACATTTACTTTCGTGCTTTGAAACTTTCTTTCTTTGCCTCTAATTGTTGTACTTTGTTTCCCACCTTTTCATTTCCCACCATAGTTGTTTCGACCTGTCTTGTTTTCTGTCACCCCTCATGGTACAGGTATAGTCCTGTCTCTCCACTGAAATTTTGTCTGCATCCTTGTGTTCATGAATTTTGGACATACTTTTAGTTTCTGGATGAAATACTTCTATGGCTGTACCAGTGTAGACTTAACAGATCACAACTATGACTTACCTCATAGGGGCCATGGGGAGGAACATAATACAGATCTCCTTCACACAGCTTATAGTACTCCTGCTCCATGAGCTCCTGGCTGTAGAAAATGGACAGAAGTGACAACAGAAGACGTCTGTCTTTGTCATCCGTCACCCTGCCACCGTAGTTGCACTCGCCTGAGAGCACAAAATAAAGTATTACATGAGGAATAAAAGGGTGTGCTGGATGAAAGGTTTTAAGTATGAGTTATGTTACAATATATACACATTTTAGATATGGGGGGGGGGGGATTTGTGATCACATTTCCACATTTGCTGCTGCTCATTTCATTGGTGTTAACTGACAACCTGCTCTGTAAACTGCTATGTTGACTCTCACCTGTAAGGTATGTGAGGGCCTCCCATGGAACCTCTTCGTACTCATTAAGGAACATCTGGATCTGCCTAAGGCTGATTCTCAGGTCTGACTCATTAAACTCATAGGGAATATTCCAGCCTGAATAAATGGGCGAACACGTGTGACAGCATTTCTACAGCATGACCCATAGTTTCAAATCAGTTTTAATGACATGTTGGATATGTTAGTTCATACAACAATTAAATAGCAAAAAGGAAGCAAGGCTTATTGCATTTCTCACCCAGTGGCCCAAAGTTTCGCCTCTCCTGCACCAGAGCATGGAAGAAGGTGAGGCCAAACAAGAGCTTCTGCCAAATGACCTGTTTCTTGGAACCACCAAAAAAATCAGGGTCAGAGATGGGGTGACTCCGGTAGGAGCGCAAAAGGTTGGCTTTAATTCCTTTAGGAGGCTCGTTTGTCATTTTCAGCCCATTCTGCAGGATACTGACTGGGAACTTATCAGATGGGTAACTGGTTAACCATAACCTGTATGGAAAAGCATAAATGTATATTTTTTTATCATGTTATTGATTAAATAAATTAATAAAAAATGACTGTGCAGAATCTGCTACCTAAAGCTTGGGTGTGTGTTCTCTGGAGTAATGGTTTCCTCACAGATCCGCTCCAAAGTGGGCATCCAGCTGGTGGCCAGATGACAGTTCTGCAGTACCACCCAGGTGCCCTCCTTGATGGTTTTGTCAATCATTTGAGCTGCTATGGGTCCCTGTCCTTGACCAAGGGAGATGGTTTGGGTCTTACTGCCCCCCATATCTAGGTCATCAGCAAATTTTAGCAGACCTAATGATACAAAGCCAGACTTTATTAAAGCCTTTTACAATTGAGATTTATAATGAAAAGTCATTTCTCCTCTAAACTACTAGATATGATTAGTTTGACTTCATGCTGTATGTGTAATATAGGGTGTTAATACAGAAAGAATTTACAGTATGTGATTGGTTAGTACCTGAAGTTGGATCAGATCCCGGTGACAACACAAAAATGAGAGGCGAACAGCAGTTTGAGTCTTTGTAGATCCCTTCCAAGTCAAAAGTAGGGGGTTCGATATAAGCTTGTCCCATATTATCCACTATGAAATCCTGCAGTGCTAGAACCAGTTTATCTGGCCTGAAGCACCTGATCACAACCAGTCGATCCAGTCCCACCAACCTACTCCACTCATCGGGCAACTGATCCTCATGGGGTCTTCCTGAATCGTAAAGGCTCTTCCATTTGGTGATGTTGTCATGGACGTGTTCAAAGAACCCATTCAGGTTTGGAAGTTTAGAGGCTCTGACAATCTCTGACCAGGATTTGTCAGTCAGCCACTCTGGAGCAGGGTTAGGATAAGGATTATCTAAAGCAATGCCACCAGTCAGGAGAAAGCGCCAGACTTGATCATCAACTTGGCCCTTACCCTGCAAGATGCCTACAGTGAGGAGAAGGGAGAAGAGCAGCTTATCCTTCCCAAAAAGAGAGCGGCAGACATTATTGTAGATGCTGAGTGTAAAGTGCTTGACAATGTTGGTGATTCTTTCAGCCACATCGACACTCTTTATGCTGTCAGCAATGGAACAAAGATAGAGGTTGATGAACCAGGTCAGAGAGTACTGGTACATAGGTTCAATGTTGGCCAGTTCTGTGATACAGAAAAACAAGATGGAGGAATGCTCAGCCACAGGACGGTAACCCATGCGAGTGTCATCGATCTCTTTCTCAGTGACACTGGCGATTTTTTGCTTCACAGAAATCTTCTCTGAAAGAATTTTGGAGGATGATAAGATCTTTATCGCAGTCTCATCCTCCAGAATGTTCCCCTCAGAGGATGAAAGCACTTCTAAGATTTTATCCTCAATTTCCTTCAGCTGTTTGTTGTTGGCAGCACTCTCAAGAATGAGTTGGTTCTTCTTCTCCTCCAGTTCAGGTTTCTCTTTGGCAGCCACAAGCCCTAAAAGCTGGTCCTGTAACCCTTGTGGAGTGATCATAAAGTTCAGCAGACAGACTTTCACAGCCACTTCAGGGAGGTAATGAGGGTTCCTCAGTCCAGTGGTCATGTAGAACATAAAGTCTTTAGAATATTCCACGACATTCTCTCCTATTTTCATGTACTCTACACCCTGCTGTTTGAAGGTCTGCTTCAGCAACACAGGGTCAAGCACTGGATCAAGTTCCTCGCCAACATTTTCAAGAAGAACTGGGGTTCCAAACTGGATGCAGTTCTCTAAGATTCTCATATAATTTCCATCTGACAGTTTAATGACAGCAAGCTTATTAGCCTTCTCCATATTCTTGATCCACTTATTGGCTTGACCTTGGGGATCAATCATTAGGGGCCACCGACGGGAGTTAAACACAACAATGCCATTGTCTGTGGAGAAGGAGTCCACTGGCAATCCCGCAATTTGCCATGCCCTGATGGCCACCTGGTTGCCCAGGGTGTTAGTGAGGGTAAAGTCCTCAGAGCAGGGGATTTTCTTCTCTTTACATACAATATGCCACTGTGCCTGGCATTCTACACGATAATCTACTGTAAAAGCTCCAAGGTAAGACACAATGCCAGATGACAGGAGTATGTCACCTGTTAGATTGGTGTATCTGTAGAAAGACAAATATGATGCAAACCTGCTTAATGCTAAAACTCAGGTACACATGACCATACATCTGAACCAACAGTAAAAATGAGCACATTATATTTGTATTTTCACATACCTCATCTCTAGTTGCCTTGCAGCCTCTGTCCACCTATCCTTCTCCCCACCTAGTCCTCCTATTAATTTCTCTGCCCTGATCAGTTTCTGAGAACACAATTTGATATTGTCCTCCAGTTCTTTCTTCTTTTTATTCATGGCTGACAAGTCATCATTCAGGCTCTGTAGACGATCTTGCACTTTTTTTAGCTCAGCTCTTTTTACAGCCAGCTTTTCCATCTGCACAGCCAGCTCATTCTCAGCCAGCTTCAGTCTTTGCTTTTTGGGGGCTACAACCTTGGCTACACGTTCATAAACCTCCATTGCCCTGACCCATTTGCAGAGACCCTCACAAGCAGAGGACACATTTTTGATTACAGAAGGTTGGAAGTCAGGGTTTTCAATAAACTTATCTCGAATCGTTTTGATGTATGGAGCAGGAATATTGTCTTTGTCATAGGCTTTGAGACTTTCCAAAAACTTCTGGTCTCTTAGAAGCTTCTTAGAAGGGCCCCAGAAATCTTCAGTCATCTTACCTATAACATATGTAACATCTGCTGTTACAACCAAATTTCCCCCTGTGGGACAATTAAAGGATTATTCTATTCTATTCTATTCTATTCTATTCTATATATAGTTTACATAGTAATACTGAGCTAAAACTTACACCAAACATACATCAAAATTCTTACCCGAGCCACTGGGATCAGGTTTTCTCTCAGGCTTGATGCCCTTCATGACGCAGATGGACTCCATAACCAGTTTGACTGGACCTGGTGGATTTTGCATGGACTTAACTACTGTAATGTCTGAAGGTTTCAACGTATCTAGGGCTAACAAGGCAGCCTCCAATGCAGGCATGGCTTCTGCCAGGTCTCCTTCACATTCATCCTTAAGGACAAAAAACAGTCATTGTCTAAATTTCTTTTCTTTTTTTTTTTATTGTCTAAATTTCATAACAGCTACACAACACTGCAGAAAACAAAAAAATAAATAAAAGTATACCTTAATGGCTTTCGCTGCAGCTGCCGCTTCATTAGCCACTTTCTCATCAGCAGACACAAGTTCTTTCTTTGCGTCTACCTCTACTGTTTCACCCTCTATCTTAACCATCATCTTATCTGTCTCTGCTGAGGTCTGGATGAGCTCTGGTTGCAAGGCTGTTAGCTCCTGCTGCATCACTGATACCTGTAAAGACACAGGAATATAAAGTAAGCTGAAAAGATTCGCTATCATTCCTTGACATTTGAAGGTCTGGACAGGGGGCATCACCTGAGAAGCTGCAAACTCCAGTTTCTGAAGACCAATAACATAGCGGTTCCTTGCTGTATTCACTTCATTCCTCTTAAAATTGAGCAGATTCTTGAAGGTAAGGATAAGTTCAAGGTAGGAGGTGGGCGTTACATAGTTGTGTCTCCTTAACCTGGAGAAGTACCTTTGAGACATGTCCCTTATACTCGTCTGGAATGTCTTGCACAGCTCCACCACCCTTAGATAAAGAAAAAAATGTTTACAAAGATGCAGCACAGTGTGTAAAAAGTTGGAAAAAATTACTTCTTTTTGTGATATTTTTTATTCTCTTACTCCAGTTTAATGTCACTTTCCATTTCCACCTCTTCAAGGAACTTGTGGGCCACCATTTCCAGAGCATCATTTGGCCATGAATGAAACCAGTCAATAGTGCAGCAGTTAATAAGGGAGGGGAACATCCTAAGACGGTTCCTAAATGCATCACCGATGGGACTCATGGCTGTTGAATACAATATTTTCTATTTAAAAACATGTATTCAACTCTCAGTCAGACAGGACACATATACCTATATATACCTATACAATATACCTACCTAGCACAATGTGAAGGTTGGCCTTTACACGGTCAATAAAGAAGTTATATATTGAGAGCGGTGTTACATCAATCTTTCTGCCTTCAATCCGTGCGATACCCTGTGCCTTCTCGATGATATCAGCACGTTCATCTGCAGCAAAGATGTTAGGCACATCGCCTGTGTTAAGCAGCATGTCAATGTCTTCCAGCATGGCCTCATCCTTTATTTGGCTGTCACTGAACAGAAACACAAGACTCTTCCCTTCAATGCCTGCTTTAAGCATCATCTGCTTCAGGTCATCACGCCAGTCCGACATGCCATAGTTCTTGGTCAGCTCAATCTGGAACAGGACGTAATCATTGATGAAGGTGCCCAGCTTTGTGGCACTATGGCGTCCTGAGCCTCCAATGCCAACAAGCAGAAGGTGACCATTGTGCTGTTTAAGTACACGGCAAATGCGAGAAATGTGCTCAATAGCAAACTTGAACATCACAAGGAACATGGGTGTCTTGCTGCAGCTGTTGTACTCATCCAGGTAGAACTCCATTACTTTTTGCAAGGCATGAAAGTCTGTGATTTCATTATAGTCCCTTTTGTCAGAATCAGTGTTGGCATAGTCACCAAAGAACAAGCTACGGATGCTCTCATCAACTACCTTCCCACTTAGGCTGAGATGGTTCAGAAGCTAGACAAAAAATAGCAGCACTTTTATTGTATGCAATGTATGAGACAAAAACTTGCTTTAATTTTGCTAGAGTGATTTCCAAGTGTGTTTGTGCATTAATCAAATAGCATGTACCTTGTCCAAACTCAACTTGAAGAAGTTTGAAGTTTTATCTTTGACAATGTTAAAAAATGTCTCCTTGTCTTCATTGTCAATAAGTCGGTCATAGAAAACACGATACACCTCATGAATCCACAGTCGGATCAGTTTAGCTTCATCCTGAAGAAATACATACAAGAACATGCACGAATAAGCAATGCCAGTGCAAATCAGAACAATCCTATTTAACATTTCACACTTACCTTCATGTGTGTGTGTGGAGCCAAGAGTACACCTCGTATAACTCGAGCAAAGTCTCGCAAGTTGAAAATGTAGTGAGACTTCGAGGGGGTGGGGAGGAAGCTATCAATGGTGTCTTTGTAGACAGCCATAGTTGCTTGCACCATGATCTTGCCTAGCCTAGCATGAAAAATGATTTGATTATTTATGACAGCCTTTGCTTGACAACATCTACAAAAGAATAAATAAAGTGACCTGTAAAGTTACCTGTAGAAAGAAGGCTCGAATCCTTTACTGAAGTGCCAGTCACAAATGGAGCTGAATATTTTGGTCAGTGTTTCATCATCAAAGGAATCAATTGAGATGATATTCAAGTGACGAGTGAAACGCCCTAGCATTGCAAACATTTTTTAAAATCACAGTAAACCTTATAGCTGCCACTTTCTGAAGACACAGCACAGCATTTTTTTTTCAACATACCTGTTATGTTATTTTTCCCACCACCAGGAGGCCCCATTGCAGACATAAATAGCACATCCACTACATTCAGCCTGGAGGTATCTTTCTTGTCATACCAGTGCTGGTGATCAATCCATTGTCTTAATAACTCAATTGGTGGCTGGGCACCATAGATTTCTTTAGCTGGCATGTTCAGATCATCTGCAGAAAACAGGTAATAAAAGCTACCAGTATTTTTATATGCTGCATACTTTCTAATAAAACTAAGTTTTGCATGTGCAACCATCTTTACCAACAAAGACAACACATTTCTTCCCCACAGGTGGTCCAAATATGCCCTTTCTTCTTCGGTCCAGCTTTGCAATGATGATGTCTTGCGTCTGATTTGCAGAGGTACAAGCTGAGAAGTTGATGCAGTTTGGTGTGTACTGCTCCTTGGGCAGCTTTACCAAGAAGCTTTTACTTATGACAGATTTGCCAGTGCCAGTGGGTCCCACAACCATCACAGGTATTTCATGTGCCAGGTAGGTGCGCAGGAAGAAAAGCTGACGTGCTGTCTCCATGGTGGGAATGATGAGGTCTGATACCTAGCAGGTGAATATGGAGTTTCAGGGAAAATTGCAGCCCACAGTAGTATCTTTGACAGCACTAATCTGTGTGACAAATACACTCACGTTGGCTCCAGGTGATATAATGTTCTCTTCACTTGAAATTAAATCAGTCCAGACATTCCACTGTCCGTGTCCTTCTTTATGGAAGTAGTAATCATAGACGGTGCCTGCAAAGCATTTAGTAAACATCATAGATTTGTACTGTTAAAAATAATTGGTATATAACCATATACAATTATACATTTTTTATGGGATTACATAATGCATTTTCATTACCTCTCTCAGGAAATATATTATTCTTTTTGAGTTTGATGGTTTTGGGCCGAGGGTGCTCATCATCCATGTCCATGATCAGTTTGCGGTAGAAGACATCAAACTTCTTACGACTATTTCCAGTTATGGTACCACCAAGAGACCATACCACAGCAAATAGGAAAAGATTCTGCAACCACATGGCTATCTGCTGGCTGGACATATTCTGTGTGGTTTCTGGTGCAGAAATTTCATCTGGTGTTGACAGAAATGTTAAAACACACACACACACTGAGAAATATGAATACTTTCTGATCAACCAATTATCAATTAGAAGTCATTCTTACTAACCCATCATGCAGGAATACAGCTTCATTAGGCTTTGTGCCAAGTGGATGGGAGATGTCTGCACTACAAAGTGACATTCTCTATCTATAAAGTCTAGACATGGTTGAACCAACCAGTCAAACAGGTCCATAATCTATGGGACAAAAGGTCAAACAAGCAGATTTAAGATATATTTCCTGAAGATGTTAAAGTGGCAATGTTGATTAAAGGATATCCCATGAAGACACGTATGTGTATAATCCCACCAGCTCAGTATGTTCAGTACTCAGGGTTTCAGGCAGTGTGTTCATATAGGAATCTCTTAGAGGAGACCAGCCCAGTTGATGAGGTTCCATGTAGATCATACCACACCTTCAGGTAGAAAGTTACATTCAAAAACAAAATAAAGGTCACTACTTTGTTCCTTTGCACCTCCTAACTACAATCTATGTCCTAGCTACTTACCTGCTGACAGTAGCTGGAGAGGCTTGCTCCAGGTCAGCAGGTTCGAAGATCAGACTCATCTTTGGACTCATCTGGATGATCTCACCACTCATCAGACAAAGCTAGCAGAAAAAAAAGACGTTAAGTGTAGGCACATCTCCTGAAATACAAAACAAAACAAAAACAAAAAAACACAAATGTCCACAGCAAACTTTATACAGTTTAAACACTTAAAAAGACATCAAAAAGACCCATACCTTCTTGTTGTCATCCAGCACAGTATTCATGTTCTCAATCCAGACTGCATCAATTGGCCCATCAAAGATGATCCACTGTCGATCTTCTGAGGTAGAGATCGCCTGATCCCTGAAGGAGGTGGCCAGGACACCATCAGACCATTCGTGGCTGGCTGGATCAAAGCAGCCATAGAGTTGGCCCATGGTTATGGCCTTGGGGTTGATGATGCAAAAATTCACTGCAAACTCATCCATCAGCTTGGCTAAATGGAGATAATTTGCATAACAATTTAAACAGAGGAACAAAAACATAACAAAAAATAAATACACTCAATTAATCAATAGCTTGCAATGGGCCAGTCTGAAACAAAAAGGTGGTGGTCAAAGAAACTTGCTGACAATCACAGTATAAACCAATTAAAATACTTGCCATTGTAAAGATCTCCAAGTGCAGCAGCAAGAACTTTATAGGCAGAGGTCTTTCCTCCTAAAGGATCCCCTACTATCATGAATCCATGACGCACCAACATCATCTCATACACCTGTATACACAGTAGAAATAATCCTGCAAACATTTATAAATTTGAATTTATAAATTTGAATCAATACCTGGATGATTTTGCCAATGAACCATGGGACAGGCTGGAGGTTAAGCTTTGCAATGTTGTCACTGAGTGCTTTGAGGAGGAGGTCATAGTCTGGTTTTGGAAGGACAACTCCAGGAAATAAATCAGAAATGATGCCCTGCAGGGAGCAGCAGGAGAATGATATGTTAACATGCCCTGATTTATAACAATGAGACTCAATCTATCAGTGTAGCTGGTACAAAATCTGACACCTGAAACAGTGGCACATCCTGTGCCAGAAACTTGGCCATGTTGACATCCATCAGCGCTCTAAGCAACAGCACGCTCTCGTTCTCCTTGGGATATTTCAGCTTTAGGTTCCCTGCTGCAGTCAGCACAGATTTCACAGCTCGCATACCGTAGTCGTAGTGGTGCTGAGAAGACAGCTGCTCGGAGCACAAACGGTAGGTGGCCACAATCTTCTGGGCCAAACTGTCAGTAAAATTTGAATTAGAGGTTAATTCTTTTTTAGCCAAGCAAGTCTTCTTCATAAAATAATGTTCAGAAAATAATGTTTTTTCCCCAATTATACCTTCGCGATTCAATGAAGCCCATAGAGTATAGTGAGACTTCACCAATGAGACCATAGTCTGGCACCATCATAGCCACTGTACGGAAAAGAGCCTGGAAGACAAAATTGCCAGCTTGACATATATTTTATTCAGCTTACTGTTTATATTATGTTAACAGTGTTGTTGGCCTGTATTAACTGTATATTCTGGTCTGATATGTACCTTTAGGTTGTCAGGAAGCTCAGCCCTGCCAGCATAACCAGGGTTCATGGTGATAAAGACAGAACAGGTTGGGTTTAGGGAAAGCTCCGTCCCCTCAAACATAAAATTTTTTAGATTCTTGGCAATCGCCTGCTGTATGCAGAGAATCTGCTGAGCCACCACAGAGAGCACTTCCACCTGTGACACACAAAAATTAATATTGTGAACAGACGTGTAAAGAAATTTCTGTGCAAATATGTTTGAACTGGTAAATGGACTGATTCTTATATAGCGCTTTTCTACTCTCCCGGAGTACTCAAAGCGCTCTATACAACAACCTCATTCACCCAATCACACCCATTCATACAAGCACTTTCTGTATACTTTAGTGCTTTTTATCACTAACATTCATACACATTCACACTCCGATGGATGCATCGGAGAGCAACTTGGGGTTAGTATCTTGCCCAAGGATATTTGGCATGCAGACTAGGGGAGCCAGGGATCGAACCACCAACCTTCCAATCAGTAGCTGACCTGCTCTACCACCTGAGCTACAGCCACCTGTAGTTGTTTGTATAACAATATGAAGACGTACTAAAACTGTAAAAAGAAAATACTGAAGTGCTCCTCACACTAAATAGTGTAAACACTGTTCCCTATTTAGGGATCTATTTAACCTTAAAATTTCTCATCTTTCCCTCTGACATATCAAGGCTGCACATTGCTTCTTGTTGTTTTGATCCCTCTAACACTCCAGGACCCACCTGTAAGCTCGAGGGGGAGAATCTTATTTACTCAACAAACAATGAGAATATGTCTTGTTTTTCTAACTGCATATTTTAGTGGAAGACGACATTTATAGTATATTAGGCTTAAATAGGGTTTGTTTTAATTGTAAACTGGTTCTTATATTGCACTAACATATCTCTGTCATGCATTCACACACACATTTATGCAAGCACTTTTTTCTAAGTTTAAGTGCAGTTTAATCAGTTTTTAAAGTGCAGATCATATAGTGTGTATGATTGTAATAGGTTGTAAGTATTTTTACTATTTGATAAAGTTGTTAGATTCAAACAGTAATGCCATGTCTATTTCTGCATAGATTAAAAAAAGATACATGTTGTATAGCTAGATATGATTTTTACCTGACAAACATTAGAGAATACATATTTGCAAAACTCTAGTATCAAAGTTTTATATAACTTGAAATATATCAATGAATCTAATTTAAGCTCATTCAAAATGCATTGAAATTATAAATTTTTACATAAATCTTTAAAAAAAAATCTCTTCTTATCATACTGAATAGCAAAAAGGTTAGCAAATGTATCTTTGTTCTTCTACATCAATTTTCAAAACAACAACAACAAAAAACCCAACAACAAATAAAAAATAAATACCAACAAAATCAACCCAGGAAAGACATTTTGACACATTTGGGTTAGGGTTGAGTCTTTACCTCAATACGATTAAATTCATCAAAACAAGCCCAAGCTCCCGACTGAGCAAGTCCTTTGAAGAACTTACTCATGGCCTTGTAGTCCAGACCATCTGAGCAATTGAACACCACACACTAGAAAAAAAAATAGATTTAACATTAAACTTTAAAAAAAATCCCCCCAAATAATGATCATTGTTTTACTATGAAATGTTTCACTGTACCTGTTTAGCCAAAGCTTTTGCCAGATCTTTTGTGGTCTCAGTCTTGCCAGTTCCTGCAGGACCTTCAGGAGCTCCACCTAAGTTCAACTTCAAAGCCCCCATTAGGGTCCTGATATAGCACAATGTAATTTTACAAAGTGACATTGTAAACAGACTTTTCACTACTTACATTTACACAGATGTACTATGCTGCTGCATGTTAGAAAACATTTCATTTTTACCATAGCATTGCACTTCAAGCTAAAACTATAATTGACCAAACCGACTGAAAGTTACCTATAGCAGCGATCAGTAAGTGGTGTGATGACCAGACGGGGGGAATTGCCCAGATATTCATAGCCATATTTCAAGCAGGTGGTAATCATCCGCAACATCACTTCTCCATCCTCCCAAAAGTAACGCAATTGAGAAATCCACGCAAAGTCATTCAGTGAGGAGATATTGTCCTCTGCAAGTTTTGCCACAACATCTCGAGCTAGGAGAGAAAAAACACGGTTAAACACAAGATAACATATCAAGTTAAAACAAAATCTAATTATTTTGATATTTAGAAATTACCATGAACATCAATCACGGTAAGAGCACCAAGGGTCATCCTTGCCCCTCCAGGGAGCTTCCCACGCACCAGCTCCACAATGTCAGCAATCTGGGCATTGCACTTCTCCACATAGGCCTTTGGAAGATGAAACCAATAAAAAAAAATTAGACTCAGTTTTAAAGAAACCCACACAGTATAATTTCATAACTCCATTTTTTTCAACTGCTGCATTTTTTTAAAGACTGACAGGCAGAGAGTTGGTCTGGATGGCTTCAGACACTTCGCTGGTCCAATAGATAGAAGAGGCACAAATAACAACTTGGCCAGGCCACTGCAACACCCACTTCTTCCGGGGAACCTACATGAAAAAAAAAGTTTGAACTGTTGATAAACTAACTGAAAACACTATTTGAATATTTGAATCAGGATGATAGGAGTTATGGTATTCTTTAATCATATCTTATAACCCCTCTATATTTTAGAGGGGCCTATCAGATGCTTTCTCTAGAATCCACAAAGACCCAGTGCAACTCCTTCTGACCTTCACTATACTTCTACATCAACACTCTTAAAGCAAAAATCATATCTGGAATGAAGTCACACTGCTGCTCGCTGATCATCACCCATCTTCTTAACCTAGCTTCAACAACTATTTCACATATCTTCTCACTTTATTGTGTTATTTGTGTATCTCCAACAATGTTTTTCATTAGTTAATTAAAGTATTAGAAAAAAAGTGCTTACAAGCAAAATAAAGTAATATTCCTAAATACCTCAGCATACTGACTGACTCCTTGATGGATGACATGCCGAACACTTCTGAGCATCAGGTTCTCCACCTGCAGCAACCATTTTTCTACCATACCCTAAATGTGATAACAGTAAAAAGTCACAAAATATGGCCTATGTACTATGTAATGTGAAAATTTGCAAAACAAAAATATAACAACACAAATTAGATATGATACAGGAATTTATTTTATCCATGTGAAATATGTAAAATAGCTAGTAACACAACACATGCTAACTCTGTTTTGCTGTATACCTTAGCTTGAGCTGGATAAATCTTCTCTGTCAATGGCACTGTCTCCTTTTCAGAGCTGATCATGCCAGTAATTGCCATGTCCTCAATAAATTCCAGCTTTGCAATGCCTTCAAAACACTTCTTCAGGTGTGGTTGGACACACAGGGGGTCTTTGGTCTGTGACAGAATCTCCAGGAGCTCATCATTAGACAGAAAGAAGAATCTGGAAACACAGTGAACAAAGGAAGCTGAAACAGCCACTTGAGAAGATCCTTAACAGTATATATAAGTTTAGTAAATTAATTAAGTCTCTCATCCATATTTATTTTTCTGTATTAATGTAAGATTTTCCTACAGGCACCTACAGCACTATAGATGTCTCTGCTTTACGCTAGTTCTATTTTTTATTTTTTTATTTTAGCAAACATAGACTGTCAATGTGTATTTTGGCCTACAAATACAAGTCAAAATAGCTAAAATATCAAATATTTTAAGATACAATCAGTGCCACTACCTTGGAAAATAGAGCCTCTTCTTTTCCAGGTAGGTATTGAGGCCTTTTTGAATGTCATCCAGAAACACATTAGACTCCTGCAACTGTTCCAGCATGTTGGGCTGGCCCGTAGCCACTAACACACGCGTATCCTTAACCTGGACAGGCGTTATCACACAGAAGTTGAAACAAAATTCATGAGATCCAATTACAGAAACTAAAACACCTTTTGACACTGTCATAGGAATTATACCGCCTCAGCCATGATATTCTTCCAGTAGCCGTCCACAATGGCAAACTTGCGTCCCTCCTCAGGCATCTGGGCAACGATGTCCTCTGAGCTGAAGATGGGTTCAAGGTAGAGCCACGTAGCCTGACACTGTAACATGGCATCTAGTATGTCCTGCATTTTCAACAGCTTGTCCTCCCATTGCTATTGAGGAAAGTATCAGTAAGAATAACACTTAAAAAATAAAAACAAGACTAGACATGTACATAACTGTAATATTATCACGGGAGATCATAAAAATGGAAATTTAGAAAAATATACACTAAAAGGATAAATATATTGTAATTCCTTTGCCTGAGGCTGTGCTTAAGCAGGTCAAGTAATTTTGTTCTTGTTGGAAATAGAGCTTGCATATCACTTACTCAGACCGCTTTTTAAACCGAAGTGCATGCTAATTCCACAGATGTTTGAATTTGAATTTTAGCAGTGCCAGTGCCCCATTATTACGTCTAGTACGCATTTAAATACAAATATAAAAATCAAAGTAAAACACCTGCATCCATTATAAAGCAGCAGGAGTGAGCCATCTGCAGAGTTTCATGTTTATGTAATTGCACACTAGTCACAGTGGCACTATTTTGCATGCAAAATGTTGGGACAACATGAATAGTAGTGCTGTTGGTTTATTCTATAAGCAAGGAGAGAACAAAGAAATCAACATTTGCTTCCTTAAAATCAAGTCAGCATGACTATACACGTATTAGTCATACAGCACCACTGACCTGCACAGCAACTTGACTTAAATATTGCCTGCTCATGTGGCCCAGGTATTATTACCCTTGTTGTGTCTCACCTTACATTCTGTCTCTATTGGCTTAATGAAAGGTGAGCCTCGGATGGTCTGCGTCTTAATAACATGGTCATTCAGAAGGACTTGGATATCATCCACAGCTGACACAATTTTGGTAGCCTGTGAGAAAATGTAAAGCATACAAATTTGAGTCAATGTTCTACATGGGCAGTGTGAGCTAATGATATAGCCAGCATGTTAACGTCCTGCAATAATGTTCAAGATGTATTGGTTTGTCCTACTGTATCTCTGTATGCAGTAAAAGAGAACCGCAGGTTGGCCCATTCTTTTTTCATCTTCTCCAATGATTTTTCCAGAGAGTACTCTTTACTAGCTGCTGCACCAATCTCTTTCAAACTAAACGGTTAGGCAAAAAGAAAATTCCATGCTTTATCTTACAAAAAAGTGTTTTTTAATTATTGCCGTTATGCCAGTATGCCTCACGTGACGTGTCTTACTCATGTGAGAACTTTGATAGACCCAGTTCCAGCATGTTCAGCAGTGAGGTTTCCGCATCAGGTTTCACCTTCACACCCACAATGCTGCTAATCTGCAAGATGAAAGACGCAAAGAAAGGCCATAAGTTATACACATAAGCTCGAATGAGCACACGATGTGATAAAGCAAATAAATGTAATTTAGCTGACCTTCTCCCAGTGGCGGCCTTTCATTCCAGGATTACAGATGGCTGTCAGAACAGGCATGTGCTGCTTGAACTGGTCCATCTTGATCTTGAAGGTTCTGGCCACACGACAAGGCCCAGGAAGATTCGAGAAGGTCTTCATCTGTTTATGCATCGTCTTCCACATCATGTCCAGCTCATCAGAGATTTTCTCAGCATTCAGTTCCATGAAAGGACCTAGGAAAGTACAACAATGTGAAAACAATGCAGATCTCCGGTAGAAAAATTTGAAATGTGTGAACATTAGGAGTTACCTACCATTCATCCACACTTCAGACATGCTCTGAAAGTTCACAGCAGTGTTCCAGAGCTGCTCATATGGCTGCTTATCAGCTATCAGAGTTTGAAGAATTGGGTACTCACTCTGCTCCATATCTAGCAAAGACTGTTCTTTGTTGATATACTGTATGGAAGAAGAAAAAGAACAACAACAATCGTGCAGCTCCCTCTGACAGAGGCCTTACAGAATAAAGAAAGGTCTATGTTTTAACAGGTACAAAAACTATTTAAGCTACATTACCAAATGAAAATATAACATGTGTACTTTAAACTTGGGTAGTAAGAATGTAGCCTCTCTAACCTCCAGCTCAGTGACAGCATCCTCCAGGTTGGTAGTGATTTGAGTGAGATTTCTCACATTGTTCTTCATTTTCTCCATGTTCATCAGTTCCTTTTTCTTAAAAGCTAGAATCTCTTTCTGCACATCCTGCAGCCTCTGGTTAAAGTTAAAGACCCTGAAACAGTCAAATGGGGACAAGGCAGTTAGTTTAAGTTGTTGGTATTTACATTAAAAGGAAGCTGAGAAAACAGATGGTAAAGCTACATTCCTTCATCCTGAAAAGTACAAATTCTAGTTTTAAAAAAAAAGTGAGATGGCTGGGAGAAGCTGAAGAGGGACAAACGAGAGGCAAACACTGTTTGTGTGAAATCAGAACTGCAAAGTGTTTGCCCTCTAACCTTGTTTGAAGGCGGTTCTCAGCCTGTTTTCTGATGATTTCCAGGCGTGCTCTGCTGTTTTCAAGCTCAGTTGAGATCTCATTGGGACACAGGAAAACGCTGGAATTCAGCCTCATGTCATCAGCTGAAGGATGTGAAAAAATAGGATAAAAATACATTTTAAGACAGATCCATAAGCATACCTTATCCTAAAATCAAGATGAAGAGTAAAGTAAGCATTTATTTTGTTAGCAAAATATTTGATGGGCATACAAGTCAGGGTGGCATAATCCAAGAGGAAACTGAGACGGTTGGCTGCCTCATCAACCTCATCTATCAGCTTGTGACTGGTCACATCCCTGGTGTGTTTAATGTACTGGTTAAGAGACACCAACTCTTCTGTAGTTTCTGGGGTGCCTCTGACCATCTTTGTAATTTCCTCATACTTTTTACATATCCTAGTGAACAAAAGGACAGCTGACGGTTGACATTGTGTGGTTTTAATTTGTGCAAACATAAAAAGTTACACAGTATTCTAAATTCATCTTACCCCTTGTTTAATTTACGGTTCTCCTCCACTTCAAACATGATGACCCTGTCTTTCAGTCTCTTGGCATTGTCACACAGGTCATCATTCAGGGTGCTAGCATCCAGGCAAAACATAGACAGAGGCACAGTGACATGCAGTAAGGCGATCTCCTTCCTCATCTGATTGATGCTCTCAATTTTCTGAAAATGAAAACACGGAGAAAGAATTGTTGTAAATCAAATAAACAGTTAATTAAACGGGTAATTGTTGGAAATGTTTAATTACCTTAGTAAATCCTTCCAGTGAGTGTTTCTCTCTCAGGAATGCTGATATTTCTTGATTTGCAGTATTGTCAAGTAGATGGATGTACTTTTGATATACACTCAAATACCTGAGGAATGAGATGTGGTAATGGTATTTCTCTTACACTTTACATCAGATTACAATAACTGACTGATCGACAATCAACTTATATGCCATTACGTTTTGGGTCCCACTGTGTTCTTGTGGAAGACATCACTGGCACTGTTGATAATCTCTGTAACCAGTGACTCATCAGGCCTAACAGTGCGAAGGTACAAGTTTTTGACAGGAAGAAGGTGACATTCCACCTGGCCAAACAAGAATGCCATTAACACACATGTTACATAAAGTTATTCAAAAGAAACAACATTGCTTAACGTAAAGCAGATGGAAATAAGGTAATTAAAGGTGGTACCCTTGGGAGCTTCTCAGCACTCTTGATGATTTCCACGAAGGCCCTGTGAATGACCTCCCAACCTTCCTGGAAGCTGGGAATAAAGTCAATGTGTGACTCGCACACCTGTAGCTTAACCAGCAGCACCTGACGCTGAATATATTTCATCTCACTAAATACCTCTCCAAAGTCATTACCATCCTGAAGAAAAAAAAAAACAGAACAAAAGAGCAGATGATAATACAGAAGCTAATTTTGGTTGCTCCTGTATCACAAGGGGTCACCACAGCGGGGATAGTTGCATGTTTTATATAATGAATCAATTTCAAAAGACATTTTAAACTCACCTACACTCCACAATGAGCACAAACCTTGTGTATCAAGAAGAATTGCAAGAAATCCTGCAATGACGACATGACCAGGCTCCGGAGCTGCAAGGACATGAGAGCAGCCACACAGTTGAAGAACTCCTGGACGCTAACTGAAGCCACCTCCTCCCTCTTTGGTATGAGGGGCAACCACAGGTCCTCATGGCTTAGAAAGAGTGATGCACAATGAGGCAGCCACCTTTAAAACAAAAACAGAAGTTAGGTTTAAAATAAAATACACCCATTAAATATACCATACTAATGTTGCAAATCACATTAATTTTATTTTGGGGCTTCAACTACCATAGTTTTTTTTTTTTTGGAGAATTTAGAATCTTTTTAAAATTATTTTGTGGCCAAAAGATCTGGAAAATTTCTCTGAGACAGTCATGTTTTCATTGCAGGGCATTCTTTTGTCATAGACTAATCAACTAATCATTATATATTATTCACTAAACACTGCTGATTGTGCCTATTACTAGTGGTTTCATAGGCTAAACCAACTCGACAGACACATATAGTGTCTGCTGCTAAGTATGGTTGACAATGGAAATGGAATCACAGCACAACAAAGGTAACCATGCAGGTAGGAGTTATGTATACAGGAATTAACATACACCTGCTAATTTCTACAGATTACAGGGGCTTATATTTCAGTGTTGTAGATAGACAACCCAGAGGACTGCAAAATGGTCTAACCTGAAATACAACAGACATACAACAAAGGTATCAATGGAATCCTAAAGGGTGGCAGTGTAAGCAATCCCTGAAAGGTAGTCTGACATGGGCCTAACAGAGTGGACAGGGTTGAAACATGAGCCAGCCCCTACAACGGAATTTGGCTGGGCACATACCGCAGCTCTATGCCAACGTGAAGCTACACTACATTAATTAAGTCTGGACGTTGGTGTACAAGTTTCAGTGACAGGCTGCCTGTTTTGAGGCAGTCTGTTAAATTGGCAATACTTACTTTTGAATCAGTTCGTCTCTTGTACTTTGGCACTGTCTCTGGACAAACTCTTCAAACTCAGACGGTAGGAGGGGGAGGTTGGAGGAGAAAAGGTCCTCCAGCTTGATAAACCTCAAGGAAGAAAAGCTGAAATGAGATCAAAGATAGTGACTTACAATTCACACTTTAAAAGTTACACTTTTAATTGGTTCAGTCAGTTAATTAATACAACCTAGTACAGAAATTCAGCTTCACACCACAATACTCATGCTGTTCCTCTTTGTATCTGGCATAACATTGCTTTACATCTTAGAAACTGAGCTGAATTAGCTGTGGGGGAGGCATGAGGTTGTTTCCTGTGGGCTCAGTATGATCATTTACAAGTCAAATTCTTCATTGAAAACAGCCCATGCACTGCAAGATTATACTGCACAGTATAATCAAAGTGAACGGGAAGAACACGTTACCTGTTTAGCCACATCTCCTGCAGTAGAAACATAATATGAGTGACAGCAAAGAGATGCTGGCTTTGCCACATCTTGACATCCCTGTAGCTGGTGGCCCAGGGCACTGGTGCGCGAAAAACCCTCCTGGGAAAAGGCTGAGGGATACTGCGTATGGCTAGTCGATGAAGTTCAGATGGGTCCATGAGAATGTAGTTCACTGGCCAAATGATCATGAAAGAATTATTAGTTTGTGTCTGTTTAATTATAGAACAAATGCTAACAGTGGAGATGTGTGCAATCACTAAGGATTACTATCACTGTTTAGTACCTATGCTCTTCTTCAAGCTAAAGTAATAATCTCTTTTGACTTCCTCTTCCATGTCAGCCCTCAAACTCTGGAGGGGTTTACTATCCTTAGTGTAGGGAGGCAGCAGCTGCATGATGTTGATCATCTGCTGGCATGGCTGGGGGGCCAACACTGAGCTGGGAATAGTGTTGATGTAGTACATATACCTCTGTGACAGCAAAGTCAAGGTTATTCATGTGTTAAAAAAAGGGGGTTTAAATCAGTGTCTGACTAATTGCACACTAAATTCAGTGATACTTGCTTCCAGGTCTGTGTCATCAGGTTCTGCCTGAGCGGCCCTGATATTCTTCTCTTGCTCGAGCATTACGTCCAGCTGCTCTTCAGGACTCATAGGCGGGCTACTGGGTCTGGGCAAGCTTCTAGACCTGGACTTTGATACATGAGAAGATGCACCCCTATGAAAGGGTGAGTGAATTAGATCAAGTGTTTTAAGAAGAAGAACACCTTAAAGTTAAGTTACTGATGTAATTTGTTTGCTTAAATGTATAATTACCTGCTCCCTAGGATTATTCTTTTCCTCCTTCTAGGTGGTGTTAGTGCTAAAAGCCTCATTAAGATCAAAAATATATGCTGAAGTGAAGTTTCTCAGGCAACTCTTAAGAAGTACTAAATTATCAGATAGCAAATCAAAGAATACTGCAGTCTCACATCGCTTTACAAAGCCTTCCCTTTTTAATCCCACAGTGAGACAAGCTCAAAAGGATACAAGACCCCGCTGTTTTTTCCGAGGATTGAAGGAGACTGTGTCGTCTGCGCTGGAGCTGATTAATTTTCAGATCCTTAGCCTGGGGACTGTAGTTGTTTCCAATGGACTCACTGGGGGTTCGGTAGTGATGCTGCTCTTTAAATGGAACTGCCAGCGTCCGTGAACCGATCTGGAGAATGGGTGGGTATTCGCTGTGCCTTAAGACGGTCTGAGTTAAAATAAAAGGTTGAAAGGTGGCACAAGGATTTATGCTTTTAACTCCAGACAATTGCTTAACTGACTATTCTAAAGCACTAGTTCACATGCAGCACAGTGAGGATTATTCTTACTTGATAGAGTTCGGATGGTTCCCTGTTACAGCTCAAGGGCCAAGGTGGGGGAAAATAATATTCTCTCTTCTGACTCATATTATGACTGGAGTCGTCATCCATCTGTAAATCGGATGAAAACAGTGAGGACTGGAACAAAAAGAAATACTTAAAGCATTATTACCTCAATTTGCATTCTGCACAAACCAATTATTTTGATCTCTTAGTGCTTATTTTTCACTGAGGACTTACTGATAATTTTTTTTTTCTTTTCTTTTCTTATACTTTATTAATCCTGTAAGGAGTTAGTCCCGTAGGAAATTACTCAAAAACAATTTATTTTTTTTAGCTTTTATTTTGTGTCTCATTATGGGAACGCCTACTGCATGACCTCATCAGAAGTGTGAAATGTCCTCATAGGTTGGCTCAGCAACACTAATATCAGGATGCAAGAGGAGGATACAAGCAAGAAAGAAGGATATGAATTGATGCAGTTAGGGACCAGAGCCTTGGGTTTGTTGCTGGAACAAAGGCGACAAAGTTTTTCATTTCAAACTGAAAGCCAATGTTAAATTTATCCATTAACCATCACAGTATATTCTATGGACATCGACAAGCCTCTATTTTACACCCAATCCCTGACTCTCCCATATAAACCAAGTAGTTGCTATGCTCCTTTGTGTTTTATTCAGAGGGTTTTTAGAGTTGGGCGACCCGTAACTGAGTGTAAGTGAAGGCGGGTTTTTTTTTTTTTAAACCTTTTTCAGCCGTTCCATTTTGTTCAGCCTTTCTGTTACAGAGAAAAATGAAAGCATGGGAATGTCGTGACTATATGAATGAAAATGATATAAATTCACATTCACACCTTGCCATATTTAAAGACTAAACAAAAGCTGGAAAAGGCAGGCGTGCTATCAGTTACCTCGTCTCGGTCTCAGTAATGTTATGCTGGCAGGATTTTTGAGCGGCACCGGTTCAAATTTTCCGTTTAAAGGTCCCGCTGTTCTAACCC
>VOQK01033858.1:0-11770 GCA_015052645.1 Benitochromis conjunctus
GAGCAGATGCTCTCTGCAACATCTGGACATAGCCAGCGGCCGTTTGATGCCCCTGCACCTCCTGAAGCTCCATTGTTCCACTGAAGGAAAAAGCACCCCAGACCATTATGGCGCCCCCTCCACTGTGGCGCATTGAAAACATCTCAGGTGGGATCTGTTTATCATGCCAGTAACATTGGAAACCATCAGGACCATGAAGGTTACATTTTTTCTCATCAGAGAATAAAACTTTCTCCCACCTTTCAATGTCCCATGTTTGGTGCTCTCTTGCAAAGTCCAAACAGTCAGTTCTGTGGCGTTCAAGGAGACATTTTTTGTTTTTGAAGCCCTTCAGTCTCAGATGCCATCTGATGGTTATGGGGCTGCAGTCGGCACCAGTAACGACTTTAATTTGGGTCGAGGATCGTCCAGTGTCTTGATGGACAGCCAATAGTATCCTCTGGCTCAGTGCTGGTGAAATTTGTTTGGGTCTTCCACTTGATGTTTTTGTTCCATAACCTTCAGCATCATTTAAGAAATTCCAAATGACTGTCTTTCTGCGTCCCACCTCAGTAGTGATGGCGTGCTATGAGAGACCTTGCTTATGCAGATCAACAACCCGACCACGTTCAAAAAGGGAACTTTTTTTTTGCCTTTGCCATCAGAACATCATGACAGTGTGACTACCTGAGAGAAAACGACAATGAATCCACATTTTTGCACAGATTTGGCCTTTTAAATGCATGTGGTCCTAAAACAGCCTGTTTCAGTTTAAGGGTTGTTTTCAATGAACTGCATGCTCAAAAAAATGTTTTGTCTCACTCCCATTTGTTGTTGTTGCATGTTGAAGCTCTACTTGGAACCAACCATGCAAAATATGATTTTTAGCCATTTTCCAAGTGGTCTTAAACTTTTGATCAGGACTGTATGTCTTGCTTTGTGGCTCAAGTGCAGTCTCTGTCAGGGAAACTCTTTTTAATACAAATAATATCCTTTAAATATAAAAAAGAAAAACAATAAAAAGAAAAAGAAACACTACTGTTGTGATTTAGCAAAGAGGTGCAGTGTCAACCTTTGGGAATTAAAGGTGTGGACTGTCATGGTCTGGGTGAGTGCTGGATTTTCCAGCGTGCCAGTGAATCCACCTCTGGGCGGAGTCGCTGCACCTCTTCTCGTTTGCTGCACCTGTGAGTAATCAGTCTGCAGGCTTTAAAGATCAGCGCTCACAAATACTTGTCACTGGAGCGTCAGCTAACCCTAGTTAGTCAAGGCTCACAGTTAAGTTATGTGTGTCATTGTAGTTTTGGAGTTAATCTTGCTTCTTCTACTCTCAGAAGTTCCACGAATCCCAGGATCCACGCCACCATTCATCTACCTTTCGCACAGATGCTGGTCAGCTCGCTGCTTCAGTGTTTACTCACCTGCCCAGTTTCCACAGAGTGTATATCAGAACCGGCTTTTGCCTCACCCAGACCTAACCCCCTCTAAGCATCACCTCCGCCTGCAAAAGTAAGACAGTCGCAAATTGCCTTTTCTCCCTGGACTGTTGTCTGGAGCTCGCTCTAACTCTGTTCTCCCTCATTTCAGTGACTCTGAGAGCGCTGCTCCGTAATCCTTCCCCTGCCCCAGAAAATACCTGGTGTCGTGTTCCCTGGCTGCTGCCCCAACATGTTAAAGAGATTCCTTTCATTGGACTCATCGCAGCACATGTAGTGTGACGTTTCATGTTTTATGATTATTGTGAGTTGCTGAAATTGATCTAGCATAATTTAGTTCATCATACATAGCACTTAGTACTTATTCATAGCGTCTCATAGAAATATTCTAAGCTGGAGGTTTCTTCCTGTTAAAAGGGAGTTTTTCCTTCCCACTGTCACCAAAGTGCTTGCTCTTGGGGGGCCATATGATAGGTTTTTCTCTGCATGTATTATTCTAGGGGCTACATTACAATATAAAGTGCCTTGAGGTGACTGTTGTTGTGATTTGGTGCTGTGTTAAATTGAATGGACTCAAATTGAATTGAATGCTGTCACTACTATGCTTCACTAAAGGGATAATATTGGCCAGCGGGATTAGTGGTGCCCGATTTCCTCCAGACATGACGTTTGACATTCAAGCCAAAGAGTTCAAATTTAGTTTCATCAAACTATAGAATTTTTTTTTATTTTTTTTTGATCATGGCTTTAAGAGTCCTTCAGGACCATTTGACAAACTCATGGAGGGGGAGCATGTGCCATTTTCATCTGACCACTCAGATTGTTGCAGAAAAAGATGTTCTTGAAGGTTCTCCTCTCGCCACAGAGCAATGCTGGAGTTCTGTCAGTGATAGATGCCACTTTGCTCATTGCTATCTTTAGTGCTGCAGAAACTTTTTTTTTTCTTTATACCCTTCCTCAGATCTGTGTCGTGATACAATCCTGTCTTGGATGTCTACAGACAATTTCTTTAGCTTGGTTTGTTCTGACACGCACTATCAACTATGGAACCTTATAAAGACAGGTGTGTTTCCAAATCATGTCCACTCAACTGAATTTGCCACATGTGCAGTCCAATCAAGCGTTGTGATGTTAATACACACATGTAACATAACATACATGTAACATAACATATGCATGTAACAGACCAGTGTTTTTGAAAGTGCTTGGGAGTCTGTGTGTGCTAGTTTGTCTCCAAAATGACTCTGCCTTTTAGAAAGCTGTTACTTCTCAGATGCCCAATTCTATTTACTTTGGCTGGATTGCATTCAGCTGTTTCTTTGTGTAGGTATTTGTTAGGTTTCACTTAGCATGCACACACTGTGTGTTTTGGTTTTCCCAAATAATTGCACAATAAGCAAACTGTTACTAGAATGACCTGTTTCTTTGCTAAGGTCTGAATAGCCCTGGAACATAAAGCATGCGTTGTAATAAAGGGTAAAGCATTAATTGGTTTTACTCTGACAGTACAGTAGGCACCATTATTGCAACAGACACTAAATAATATTGTTATGACGACCACTAATTGGTAATGTTGTGACACTTGAGAGAAAGATAGCACCTGTTCTTATTCTGCAGAGAACAGTCCAAGACGGTTGCTAAGAAACAGATCCACGACTGTATGTCTGTGTGTGTGAAAGAGAAACACAAAGGGTGAGGAAGTGTGTGTGTGCATGGATTTTTATATTGAAACTATATTATATTCATATTTTATATTAATGCTACACTCATAAATATTGTATATTGCAAGAGTCATGTTTATTGACAAACACGATAACAAATCTGTTTTGTTAGTCAGTACTGAATGATGCTGAAATGCTCAGCTGATAACCTGGTGCAAAAAATACTTTTGCCCTCCAAAGTTTCCGTTGTCATAAGAAATGTATGGTGAGTAAATGTTTGTGTAACTCGTCCATTTGGATTCTGAAGGTAGGAGCACGATGACTCAAAAGTGTCCAAACATAAGGAGCTGTAGCCAATCACTGTCTAAAAGGATATCAACTAATATCCCAAGAACAGCCCAAGAATGGCTCTTTGTCACATACTTCTTGTTTTTTTGTTTTTGTTTTTTTTGTGTTTATGCTGTTGGGTCAGTCTGACAAATCACATGCTGTGTGGTTGAGGTTAAAAAATGTATAGTCCTGCAACAGTCTGCTACTTGGTAACATTTATCAGATAATTAATGTCTCTGTACTTTAATCAGTACCGTTTATTAAGCAGTTTGTTTTATTTTATTTGTTAAACAGTTTATTTATTAGCGCTACCTTAATACCGTTTTATTCTCCACATTCTATCACAATATGTATACATAACCTCACTACAGATCCCTCAGTGGCTTGTATGCCCTTGATTATTCACGATCATCTGGAGGAGAAAAAGTACTGGACTCGATAGTGAAATTATTGTATTAAGCATTCAGAGAGATGAGTGCAATTCATATGATGATGGCACAGAGGAAATAAGGTGCACCACTGGCATATTTTGCCAAGTATGATCAATGATGCACATCACATTGTGTATCCCAAACAATTAAGCAAACATTATTCCCCAACAACCTCAAGCCAAAGAAATGATATGCTTGCACCATTCCCTTTAGTGTAATGAAAAACCAATCAGCTGTGTCTGAAAGTCTGTGTTTAACTTTACTAAGTTATAAATATGCCTTTTGACCAATCAGCATAATGTGGATGTGCCCAAAGAGAGCCATGACAGGCATTACTCTGTGAACTTTTGCCTCCTTTAGATCAGTAAGCATTATGAGATACTAAGGGTGATTATGCATGCAGGAAAGACAGATGGAGCCAATCCACCATGCTTCCACCCATTTTATCAAGGCAGACAATATCACAGACACTCAGCTTGGCCATTACTCCCCCCACTGACTCTTAAGTAACTTTCACACACACTCAAGCTCCCAAGACGAAAATGGCTAATGTCTGCTAAGCCTCATAGTAATGTGAAGCCACAGTGTGGCAGTAAATAGAAAACGTCTGTGGCAGGCACACAGCTGAAGGATTAGAGGATATGCCTCACTGCACTCTTGCTACCTGTGCAGCAAGAGCCACTTTCTAGGCAAGTTCCCCCTTTGACCTAAAGGCTGCACAGACACGTAGAAACAAAATGTTTAAAACGTCTTGAGCAGTAGTTTCTGAGTCAACTTTTAAAGGTAACCTGAATCTCTTCTCTTTGCACATATTACTGTGGCTAGAACATTTTAAATATATCAAGCGATCTATGACACCCTGCTTAAAAACAGTTTCACACTTAACAACATATGCATTATTTATCACATAAAGTAAATCAATGTCCTAATGCCTCCTAAAACCTGGATAAGACTTTTTCACTCCTGTTCTCTACCTCAGAGATGCTTTTTCAAAGCCCCCTTTATTTATACAATAGACAACAAACATTACAAATCAAAGAAGCAATAATCCAAAAAGCCAAACATGTTTGTCTTCTCAAGTGACTATTAAACCAAAGGGCTCTGTTTTTTCAAACACAGAATATGACTCCAATAGCAGATATTCTCAAACTTTTCCAGATCATTCATCATGTGATCATATTGATAATGAATCTTTACATGAGTTATGATCATTCTACATCTTGCTTGCTTATATAAACAGTCAACTTGATGATGAATTTCAATAATATACTTTTGACTCGTCTTTTTTGCCTGTACCTAAAACCTGTGATGAAGGCCTGTAGAGAAAAATCTCCCCAAAACAGCTTCTCAAGGAACCCAAACACAGACTAATCTGCATCAGAACATTAATGTGGCTGAGGACTCTGATCAGTACATGTGCAGAACACAAAACACACCAAGTAATGGCAATTATATAACTTAAATGAGAACATGTCTGTTATCATGAATTATTTAAAACAAACAGGTTGGTCAGTGGAGAAAGCACTCAAAGTACAAACTTCTAAAGCTTACAAAAGCTTCACTGTACAAATCTAAGTGTTAATATGATGTTTTTTTTTATTTTTCATTATTGTTTTATTACAAAATGAATAACTAACAAGACAAAGTAGTAAATACAGTAGACACAAATGTATTTTTGCTGTTGTTGTTATTTATGCATGCAAAATTAGTGAATTGCTGTGAGGAAAATTGTTATGCTCCAAAAATACTACACCAAGACAAGACTTTATTTTTATTGTAGCCCAATCGTTTGTCAGAAGTCAGATGGTGTTTTTCTTACAGGAATGAAGAAGGGAAACTTTAATGCTGGCAAGCTACCTGGAATAAGTGTTTCCAGCTTTCCAAAGAAAAAAATTTTCCCCCACTTCTTTGAATACCTCCAGGTCAGAAATTAGATCATATTTGGCTAATTTGGAAAATGCCGGGCGATACAAATTGGATTGGTTTCTAAAATATCTAAAAATACAATTTCTTAAGTGTAAGGAAAGAACAATGCTTTACTACTTTTTCCATCTATTTGAGGCAACGCATTATACTAAATGCTATTAACCTAGTTGAATTTCAATCACCAGCATATTAGACAAAATGAATAGTCAGAGCTGGTATTAGGTCACAATAGCAACTCAGGCATTATCATAATAGCAAACAGTCTACCAAAAAAAAAACTTGTGTGTAACTGCAGGTCACCTTCAGCTAATACAGAACTAAACCTCTGTATAGAATTACCATTAATTAATTACCATTAAGGCAAAATGGGAAGCAGAGTTGGTTAACAGAGGACATCTGGGACACGCCATGTCTTGAAAAAATTGTCTTACCTCTTGAACTTTCCTACATTTTGCCTTTACACAAACTTTAATTTGTTTTACTGGGAATTTATGTGATCCAGCAACACAAATGGGTGCATAATTGTGAAGTGGAAGAAAAATGACACATGTTTTTACAAATAATAATTTGAAAAGTGTGTGATGCATTTGTATTTACTCTGATACCCCTAAATAAAATCCAGGGTAAGCGACTACTTTCAAGAGTTGCCTATCTTAGCACATAGTGCACGCTAATTTCATATAAATACAACTGTTCTGTGAAGGCCCCAGTAATTTGTTAAAGAACAACACTGAGCAAAGAGCATCATGAAGACCAAGCAACACACCAGACAGATCAGGGATAAAGTTGTGGAGACGTTTAAACTAGGGTTAGGTTATTAAAACATATTCCAAGTTTTGAACATCTCATGTTCAATCCATTATCTAAAAATAGAAAGAGTATGGCACAACTGCAAACTTACCAAGACTAAACTGACATGTAGACGTGGTCTCATGATCCGAGTGAGTGCCCGGTGCTTTTCTGTTCTGGCTCTGCCTTGTGAGCTCAGGTTCCACACCAGTGCATCTGTTCCCCATCCTCAGCAATCAGCAGGACTATTTGACAGGACCTATTGTGGTAACCAGGCCTCACAAAACTTCTTGTCTTTGTGTCCACAGTAAGTACTTACCTTGTTCTCTTCTCGCCTCAAGCAGTCATGTCAAGTCTCCATACAACTTACCTGTAACTCTTCTCTGGACGCTGGTCCCTGTGACAAAGATGCTCACCCTTTCCGGTAACTCGTTTCTCTGGACAATACTACTCATTCTCCTCGTCTGCCTGTTCTCCTGCCCACCGACTCTTCTGGATCCCTGGAACTCAGGTTGGAACCAACTTATCCACTCACTCGGTAACTGCCTCCCTCCCGAGCCTCTCGCCTTCTTTCTCGTGTAAACAGTAATCAGTAACCAGTATCACTCCACTCCCGTAACAACCCACTCAGATTGTTAATCAACCTCTCTCTGGTTTTGTGCCTTTCTCCTGCTCCCTGCCATGTGCTCACAGCCAGTCATTGCAATTCCTTGTGTTTACCACAGACTCATAGCTTGCCTCTGTTATTCTGGTGTGTTTGAATAAACTATTGCAAATCCTATCTAAACTAGTTAGAGTTGGTAGTAAGATGGATGGAATATATGGGATACCTGGAAGAAAATCTGTTCGGGCTGCAGAAGGCTTCACACTCCAGCAGAACAGCCAACGCTACAATTGAATGGTTTAGATCAAAGCATATTCATATGTTTGAATGGCCCAGTCAAAGTCCAAACCTAAATCCTGTTGAGAATCTGTGGCAATGGTTGATACATGCTCTTCAGACATTTTCCATCCAGTCTGTCTGAAATTGAGCTATACTGTGAAGAATTATTACATTAATAAATAAAAACTAATAAAAAATTACAGCCTGTTTATGTGCAAAGCTGGTAGAGATATACCCCAAAAGACCATGAAGTATTGACTCGGGAGGGCTGAATACAGCTGCACTTTATACTTTATAGATTTTCATGTGTAACGTATTTAGAACACCATGTATTATTTTCCTTCTACTTCCTTCCATTTTGTGCTATAATCATCAGGTGCTTCCTTTAAGCTCTTAAGTGCGGAGGTTGTTCTCATTTATATAATTGTAGTACTGCACAATATGCCTTGGAGAGCTTTCAAATACCCTGCGTGTACTGTTACTCCGAAAGTGCATGCTGTTCTCCTGAACATGTCCTTGGTGCTGTAAATAACAACCAAACGTGTTGTGGGGAAAAAAAGTGAAAAGATTTCCAAAGGCAGGCATTCTTCCAAGCAGCTGGTTAAAAGCATCCAGCTAATAGCAGATACACATATGCAGGTGATATGTATGACCAGTGTGACTTTAACTGTCACACACATCGCCATAAATTGTCCCTTCAGCCTGTATTATATAACCTATAACGACTTTGCCTGGAAGTTACACGTTTGTGTCACAGGTAGTAAAGAGGAGGACCCAAACACAGACTCTCAGGCAAAAGAAGGTGCACAAAAAATGAGCCGCTTATTTAGGCTGACAAGTGCAATACAAAATAAAGGCAAGAAAACTGAAATAAAACAAGGGACCTCTAAACCTTGTAACAGAAGGGGGGACCCACAAGACACAGGACGACTGAAGCTGGGAAACGTGAGGTGACTGTTGTTCTGACAATAAACAAGGGGAAACTCAGACAGTATAGACACAAGAGGGCGATTAGGAGAAGTGGAGACACATGGGGACACAGGCCTGCTTCTAACTAATGAGGCAAGGAAAGCAAAACTAATCATAATCTACACAAGATTACAGACCGTCAAAATAAAACAGGAAGCATAAGCACAGAGACAGACTAACTAAGAGACAGACACAAAGGTAAACAAATAGACATGATATTTACACAATATACACAGGACAGTGGGAAGGACACACACAGAGACAATACTAAGATGAATAGGACACAAGTGGGAACTAACTAAACAAGAGACTAAGTACTAGAAACATGCATAAGAAAACTGGGACGCATCAGAAATACTAAACAAGAAGGAACAAGAGCATCACAGAAACGTTAACTACTATGAAAAAAACCCAGGAATCATGACAGATATATGAGAAAGACAAACCATCGTCATCATTTTTCAGTTTTAGAGCAACTTCCAGCTACTACACTTTAACATATATAGTACATGTGTCTTTTGGTTGGTAAATACAATTTTTGTTACATTTTAAAGATGATTAAGCATGTTATTACCATAATAACCATAATACTGGTTATTATGGCAAAAACATTTGTTGAAATGGAATCGAAATATTCAAGATGTTCTACATTATTTATGACAGCTTAAGCTTAAGCAACTTGAAAGAATGATAATAACTCTGATGCATTGACCCATTGGAGAAAATGAAAAAACTTCTAGAGCTTTAATACGGTATATGAAAACATCACGTAATAAAAAGTATTATAATAAGACCAAAAAATCATAAAATAGTAGTAAATAAAGGTCATTACTGTGTAACTGTATATGTTTCTTGTTTCTTTTTTGGTACTTAGATCAGCTCTATAAATGCTTATTCTTTCTACTGTGTAATTAATCTATTAAGTAGCAGCTACACACATGATGAAATCCTATCAGGTCAGAATCTAACTCACAAGGCACACAAGGCACAAACAACAACTGTAATCTCCACATTTCCACTTGATGGTTGTCAGGGAAAGCCATTTTTGGTAGCTAATCAGTTCAAAAGAATGAATTTAACCTGACTAAAGAAAACTGTTGTGCTTGAATTTTAATTAAAACCGGTGCTTTAGTTTTAGACTAACAGGCTAGACTGTTAGTCTAGAAAGCTGTTTATTGAAAATGTGCAAACATCTGTAAAGACAATAATACCACTTAAATAACCCCTCATTAAGGGTGAATTTAACGCAGTATTAACGGAAGGTGAATTACTAAAGTCAAAGTATTCGTTTCATATTCTTCACTCACCAACTGTCATGGTCCTCCAGTCCTCAAGGGTGTCTCTGTTGGTTCTCTCTGTCTCTCAGGTTCAGTCATTGTGCAAAGATAGCTGACTGCAGGTTTCCCCAACCTCATAACACTGAGACTGAAGAAGTGATTTGGATGGGTGATAAAATGTTTGTCCCACTGAAAACGTTACGTTCAGATGAACATAATCATCTTTTTGGGATCTGTCTCTCATGGTGTGTGTGTGTGTGTGTGTGTGTGTGCGTGCGTGTGTGTGCGTGTGTGTGTGTCTGGATAACCATGCCTTTCCTTACAGGTTCAGGATCTCCGCCCTCCACTTGGCACACTCAAAAACAGACTTACAGGACAGCGGAATTACTACTGCAGACAGTGCAACACTCAAGCAAAGAATGAAGGTTTGCCTCCAACTTAAGTACGCTGCCAGCAGATCAGAGAATGTTAATTTCTCATCTCCTCGGTGCAAAAGCCTGGATGTTTCCCTGCTGTGGGGTTCGTGTGAGAGAGAGAAATGTGGAGGAGATTCTGTGCCTCTGTGGAGTAAACTCTGATGACTTGGATTCACTAACGGACCCTGTTCCTGAAGACTGTAGAGACTGTGGCTTATTCTCCGCAAAAGATAGAGTTCAGGTAGCCTGCTTTCTGAGTCCTGCATTTGAGTCCAGTCCTAACACTCAGGCCATAAACGGACTCAGTGGATCCATCACCTGCTCACCCAGCAGGAAGCTCGGCTGTCAGGGCAGGAATTTGCTCCTGGAGAAACAGGAAGAGTCAATGCAGCAAGTGGCTTCAACCAGTGGTATTGCTAGTATTTTCCCAGTACTTACTCTTCTGCTTCTCTATCAATTTTATTTATAAAGCACAAAATCACAACAACAGTCACCTCAAGGCGCTTTATATTGTAACATAGCCCCTACAATAATACAGTATTTTACATTCTTACCTGTTCCATGTGGTACATGTAAAAAAGCCAGCACCTGCAGCAGAAGGGCATCAGTACAAATCCTCAAATGAACTGAAAGACACAGAAGTGGAAAAAAGGTTTTCCTCCCAGCCCAATTTCCTTCCCAAATTCACTTTTTTCTGTCTATTTGTAGTGTGACAGCAGAACACAGATTAAACTTTATAGCTCTCTGCTGTTGATGAAGCTTCATGGTTCAGTATTTAATAGATTCACCTGGCAGTGTGGAGAAAGCTGTAATCTTGGTTTAGGATTCTGACTGTGGTACAAGGCAGGACACAGCAGAAAAGGCTATTAGGGCTAAATAGGATATAACACATTCACACAAACTACTGATAAGGCTATATAATGCACTGTTCAGACTTTTGTTCAGTCTTCCAGAACTGTCTTTTGTGTGAGTGCCATCACATTTATCACAACTATCCATCCACTCATCCATCCATCTTCTTCCGGTTATCTGGGGCCGGGTCGCGGGGGCAGCAGCCCAAGCAGAGAAGCCCAGACCTCCCTCTCCCCAGCCACCTCCTCTAGCTTGTCTGGGGGAACACCAAGGCATTCCCAGGCCAGTCGAGAGATATAATCTCTCCAGCGTGTCCTGGGTCTGCCCCGGGGCCTCCTCCCGGTGGGACATGCTCGGAACACCTCGCCCAGGAGGTGCACAGGAGGCATCCTTGTCAGATGCCCGAACCACCTCAACTGGCTCCTTTCGATGTGAAGGAGCAGCGGCTCTACTCTGAGCCCCTCCCGGATGGCCAAACTTCTCACCCTATCTCTAAGGGAGAGGCCAGCCACCCTTCATAGGAAGCTCATTTCTGCCCCTTGTATCTGTGATCTCATTCTTTCGGTCACTACCCACAGCTTGTGACCATAGGTGAGGGTAGGGACGTAGATCGACTGGTAAACTGAGAGCTTCACTTTTACACTCAGCTCTCTCTTCACCACAACAGACCGGCACAACGTCCACATCACTGCAGCTGCAGCACCAATCCGTCTGTCCGGAAAAGGGTGGAGTGCCCACTCCGGGTCAGGGACGAGTTCTTGCCCCAAGTGGAAGAGTTTAAGTATCTCGGGGCCTATCACAACTAATCTTAAAAAAATAGC
>VOQK01033859.1:0-18219 GCA_015052645.1 Benitochromis conjunctus
TACAGTGGGGGGAACAATTATTTGATTCCCTGTTGAATTTGTAAGTTTGCTCACAAGAAATCTGCAGTGTTTTTTTTAACGGGTCATTAGGCAGGATATCAGCCAAAAATCCAGAAAAATAACACATTACAGTTCGAAATTGATTTGCATGCCGTTGAGTAAAATGAGCCCCCAAGCAAAATATTACTTAGTGCTTGGTGGTGAAACCCTTGTTGATGAGCACAGCGGTAAGATGTTTCTTGTAGTTGGTCACCAGGTTTGCAACCATCTCAGGAGGGATTTTGGCTCACTGCTCTTTACAGGAACTCTCTAAATCCTTTAGGTTACTTGGCTGCTGCTTGGCAACTCAAAGCTTCAGTTCCCTCCACAGATTTCCTGTAGGACTGAGTTCTGGAGACTGGCTGGGGCACTCCATGACCTAAGTTTGCTTCTTTAGGCACTCCGTTGTTGCCTTGGCAGTACATTTTTAGTAGTGCTGTCAACATTAAGGCGTTAACGCGGTCATCACGATTAACGCGATTAAAATTTTTAACGCACTCAACCCGTCTGGAGCCAGAATGGACAAACTTTGGACAAACTGCCTGAAATGCGTTGACAGAGACATTTCAGGGATTTTGAGTCAGTCTGCGCTCCAGATGGTTAATTGTTAAACGCGTTAGTCGTGATGACGGCGTTAACGCATTTAAACTGCATTAAGGCGTTAACGCCTAGTAACCCCTCACACAGATTAATCTGCGTTAACTCGTTAACGGGGATTTGCCAATTTTGACGCGTTAACGCGGATCACTTTGCGTTAACGCGTCAACGCTGACCGCACTAGTTTTTACTCATTGTCATGCTGGAAGAGTTATCCACAACCCATCCATAGTGTTCTGGCTGAAGAAAGAAGGTTCTCATCTAATATTTTATTGCCCATTGGCCCTGTCCAGTGGCCTCTAAAAGTCGTCCTGAGCCCAAACCATAATGGTTCCACCTCCATGTTTGTATGTGTGGATGATGTTCTTTGGTTCATACTCAGAATTTCTCTTCCTCCAAGCACGGTGGGTGGAGTTGATGGCAAAGAGCTTGATTTTGGTTCCATCTGACCACAGCACCTCCTCTCAAACCGTCTCTGAATCATCTATATTTTCACTGACAGTTTTAAGCTGGGGCTGGATATGTGCCTTCTTGAGCAGGAGGACCTAGTGCTGCAGGATTTAAATGGATTACAGCGTAGTGTGTTACCAGTGTTCGTGGTGACTGTGGCAACTCTTACATGCAGCTCCAGACTGAAGGCGACTGATGGTCATTTTGTATTTCTTCCGTTTCTGAACAGTTGCACACCAAGCTTCTTTCTGATGCTCTTGTAGCCGTTCCAGCCTTGTGCAGGTCTACAAACTTATGACCTCTGTAAGCTCTTTGGTCTCGACCATGGTGGTGGAAAGGTTGGAATGGAGGAAATTGATTCTGTGAACAAGTGTGCTTCTTACACATTATGAGTGGAGATCCAGAATGTCTGTGATTGATTGTAATCTGTGGGCCACATGGGCACACAAAATCAATCTGTGGTAGCCAGAATTCTGCCTGGGTGGTAGGGGATCAGATATTTCACTCAGTGACATGCAAATCAATTTCTAATTTTAATGTAACATTTTTGGTTTGTTTTCTGTTTTTCTCCATTAAAATTAAACTAATATAAAAATTAGAGGTTGTTCATTTCTTTTTAAGTGAGCAAAACTTGCAAATTCAACAACTAAATCAAATCCCCTAACTGTACGTGGCTAATACTGAGTACTGCCTTTTGTTTTTAATCTCCAATGTACGTTAGATCTCTTATCTTCACATAGACCTGGGTTATTTTTTAGATAATATCTTGTTGGAAGAATTATATTTCTTGGTATATAGTCAGCAGTAAGAGTAGGTGCTACTTATGTGACTGACAGAGCTTTAGAATTCGAATATGTCAGGTTTTCCTTTGAATCATTTTTGAAATGCCTTTCTGAAGATTCAAAGAGAGTCTCAGAGTTAAAGCTCAAGGCTGCGAACTAGCTTACAGAAACCAGTTCATTCAGCACCGCTGATTCTGCTCAGTATTAAGTCATCATTAGCTATTGTTTTCAAGTTTCCTAGAGGTGTTATATGTCATGTATTTTGGAGGATTCTAGCTGAGTGCTTAGAAAGTTAAAAAGGCAGACAGAGTAGTTTTTCTTTGATGTCCATCTTTTTAAATCATTTGAAAACTGTTCTGTTGATGTTTAGCATGCGTTCATACTGAACCGTTTCCTTTCCACAAGCCTTCAGCTTATGACTTTCACCTTGTTTCCCCAAAATATCACCTTTGACTCTTTCTCTGTCTTACATCTGCACAGCCCTAGGCTCTACCTAAGGCTGTTTTCAAAGCTGTGTGAGCAGTATTAAACCCAATTTAACGCTCACAACTGAAATACTACCCGAGCTATCCTGGGAAAGAAAACATGTAAATAATACAATTTTTGTCTCTCAGTAGGTGCACAGTTGACCTTTTCACTGTTTTCTGAATCACTCACTGTTTGTATTTATATAGCATGTGAATTATTATCTTTATTATTAATCTTTTAGGACGCGTTGACGGAGCCTGCGTTTTACTGACAACATGTCTGTGTTATGTAGCAGTGAAAGACTTGACTAGATTAAAATCTCATCACTGTATAAGAGTGTGTCTTTATTAAATAACATTGAACTCAAAATCAATGTCACAGCCAATGGCAGCATTCAAAGGATGATGTTGTCAACTGCTGAAAATTCCCCAAGGAAACATGTCAAACATTTCAAATGCCTTCTGAGGGCGCGTATGGGAACAGATGAATAATTGTATCTCCTCACCAAGTGAACGTGTGATAACATCAGCTCCGATCAAATTTAACTGGATTCGTTTTTCACATTCACTCTTTCTTTTCCTAGCTTCACAACTTGTGATTCAGTGACCTGCTTAATGATCAGCTCTTGGGAGTTTCAAAGACTAAGTACAGATTCGCATTTTGAAATGCAGGCTTAGCAGTAGCAGTCTCCACTGCCAAGAATGGATTTTCCCTGGTGCCCTGACGGTGAAGTAGTTAAGCTCCTCGTTGTAGCATATCCAAGTCTTTATGCTCTGGTCTGCATTTCTCTTTTTTTCATTCTGTCTTTCTCTCTCTCTAATGAAAATACCAAGCGAAATCACCGAGTTTGTGTTATCCCATCTGTACTCTGTGTTCCGTCTGGTTAGTGGAAAAAAAACTTGAATGTTGTTAATTGCAAGAAAGTCAGAGCTAGTGACACGCTAGAAAAATGGCGGTTATCGTTGACCCCATACTGTGTGTCTACTCCCTGTAGAGGGAACAGGTATTCCATTGCATAATGTGAGGAAATTGTCCTCAGCTTACACTTGAATCAAAAAGAAATGAGAGGAAGAGGCCTTGAAACATTTATGAGATGTGACGGATCTGACCTGTGGGAAAACATCCCTGATCTGATTGTCGAACTTGGAGTGGATCTACTGTGCCCCAAGATGCATGGAAAGGCTACCATTAGACCGCGAGCCTCAGTGGTTTTCTTAATTTATATCCCTTGTTGCTGACGCATACTCCTGTCCAGTGGAAAATACTGCAGCCTTCCCAAGTGAATAGCTTGCGGGTGACAAATAGCTCCTGCTTTACACTCCATTTGGTCTGAGGCAGCTCACGCCCTCCTCCCTGTCTTCCCCCACTTCCATCCTTGAGCTTCCATCATACCCTGCCCCTCCTGTTTCCTCTCCAGGCACTGACCTTTCAGATGATGCCTCTCCTGGCCTCCCTGGCCAGTAGCTCCCCTGGGAGCTATAATGGACTCGGTGTTAATTGCCTGTTGAAGGACAGAGGCAGTTCTGCACAGGCTGATTGCAGACTCCCTTGGGAGTACAGATGTCTGTTTGTGTGATCGCCGCTCTAATGCAGCACGGCTGGAGAATCAACCCAGCATGTGCTTACACACATATAGCCCAACACACACAGTGTGTGAATGCAAGATATATAGTTTTGGATAGAGACATCAAATTGCTTTGTTGGTGCAGCACATTATATCTAGTTATACTGACAGACACTCACCCTTTTAGTCTTTGGTTAGTACTTTCCCCACAGTGTGACCCGCTGCATGGATTTTTAAAACATCTTGTATTTGGGTGAATTGAGCTGGGTGTGAGGTTAACTTCTTTAGCCCTCTGATTCTTATGGGTCACTGAATAATACTTCTCTGCTGTGCTACAGCCCTCAAAAATAGTTGAAGGGATAAAGACACATTAAAGGAAAATGGGTTAACTCTGTACCACTTGCAACATAGCAGGCCAGGTGAAAGGTGTTATTTTAAAATAGCTAAAAATAGCTTTATGCAGCCACCTGACTTATGACTTGAGGTTATCTGTCAGCCTGGAGAAGGAGAATTCAGTCTCAGTATTGAGCTTTTAAGAAAATGTCAGCAGGAGCAGCCGGGTGAAAACTCTCCGCTCCTTACCCCACACCTAAAGAACAGCCTCTGTGTGCATGGCCTATGGCTGGACCTTGATCTGTACGGTTTGAAGTTGAAAGTGGGTCCCGTGGCCTTGGCGGCCAGAGAGCGATTTCTGCTGGATAAGGACTACCTTTCATCCCATGTTCATCTCAGAGCGTTGCTGTCACGGTGACGCTGATTTGCATGAATAGCCTGCCTCCTGGGCAGAACAAGCTAGGCGCTGGCCATGCTGTGGATTTATTCTGCCACGCTGCTAAATGTGAGCTAGCCAGTAAAATTTCAAAAGAATTGAGATCTCAATATTGACCATGACAGCCCTTAAATGTTTTGCCACAGCCATGAAGCAAATGATGTATGTTGTTTTTGTGCAGTCTGAGTGTGTGTGTGCATCTGTGTGTGTGTGTGTGGAGATGATCAAGCCATTCATATACATTTATTTTCATGTGGATGTGTATTTCTCATAGTGAACCATTTGTTTACTGCTCTGTGCCTACTAGATGTTTCCATGCCGTATTTATTATGGCCTTCACCCAGTGTCATAATTTTCAATATGCGTATCTTTTCCAAGGAGAGCAGTAAGTGCCTAAAAACAAGCTTCAGTTAAATAGAGATGCTTAATGCTTTTAAAATCCGTTTTGGTTAAGTGGACATGATAAATCATTTCCATTACACACATGACTAATTTTTTTTAATTTAGCCAGGGATTCAATTAGCTGGTGTCTGATGGGAGGACTGTGGGTGGAAGAGAGGTCCAGCATGCTACATACAGCAGCATAATCACATTAAAAAGCCATGAAGGGCCCCTTGTTAAGACCAGGAAATCAACTTGAGTTAGGAAAAGAATAATTTCAGACGTCATAAACCTCATGGGTAAATTCAGCCACAAGCAGGTTTAGACTTGAAGCTTACTGTGGATAAATTTTTGCAATTATATCATGGACATGGAGAATACTCAATTGCGACAATGGAGGGGGTGGCTTAATTTAAACAGAGCGCATTTGTATGATGCAGCAGATATTCTACATATACATGTGTGAGAAATATTAATGCAAGGACTTTCACAATGTTGGGGAATTTTCATACCTTTTTTTTGCCTTTATTGTGAAAAATGTAGGTAAACTGTTGAACCTGTCCTGATTTATACGGTTTTAACAATGTATCTGCATTTTAGTGAAACATAAGCAGTGTTGTTGTTGCAGAGCCAGGAAGATTATCAAGTTGTAGCCATAGTATGCCAGACCTGAAACCCTTATTTACCTAATTCAATACTTAGTTGGATTAATACCATTCTTAGTTTGTTGGTGGCATAAACTATTGTCCACTTGTCTCAATCTTTACGCTTCACTAAAGTACGGTGGAAGGAAACTGTTACAAGTCAACAGTCTTTATGATGAGTGTGTGGCATCACTAATGTTGCTAATGTACACCAGTCAGGCATCACATCTCAATCCACCCGAGCATCTGTGGGATGTGTTGGGTGAACAAGTTCGATCCATTGAGGCTCCACCTCACAGCTTACAGGACTCAAAGGATCTGGTGCTAACATCTTGGTCCAGGTACCACAGCACACCTACAGGAGTCTATTGGAGTCCACTCCTCGATGGGCCAGGGCTATTTTGGGGGTAAAAGGGGGCCAACACAATGTTAGGCAGGTGGTCATAATGTTATAGCTGATTGGTGTGTTTGGTGACTTATTCAGCTTTCTACTGCCCTTTGAATATAGTCTCAGTACATGCGTACATATCAAACATCCCTCATCTCTTGTGAATAGGCTACCTATGAATCAACACTGTGGTTGTAACACTTGAAAGAAAGATGAGATTTGTTTCCCAGTGGTTGCATGCTTTGCTTGCTCACATTTCTGTCTCCTGCTCACAAAGAAAATTTGTGTAACGGTTGTCGATCATAAGAAAGTGGAGCCGCGGATGATGAGTTTGATGGTTTTTGAGTTTAATAAGAAGTGCCACGCCTTTTTAGTTTTTTGTTAAAAGTGTGGAATCCATTATCAGCCTCCCAGAAGAACTATAAGAAAGCTAATAGTAGGTGGTGGTAGGTGTGAAATGAGCCTTTGGACTGGGCAGGCACGAAAGGGATAATGCAGCCATTCAGGGTCTTTCTAGCAGGGGCTCCCTTTGTGCCCAGAGCAGAAATGCTGCCTCGCTGGGGCCCCTGAAAGGTTCAATTTTGTTCAATTTGTCTAAAAGCTGCTGACTTATGTGACAATTTAAAGACTCGGGATGTAAAAGTTTCTTTACTAAATGGCTATTTTGTCCTGCCCTGTGATCGGTCCGTCATTCCTCACATGGTCATACCAGAAAGAAAAGGATAAAGAAAACGAGTTAAAGGCTTCAGAGAGGGCACCCCGGTGGGAGCTCCTCATAGATGACCAGGGCACTCTGAAGAGGCCCACATGACTTTAATTTTGTGGAAAGCGTGAGAACTCGAATAGGAGCGAAGGTTTGATTTGCTTCCCGGTTAGTGCTGGCAAATGTATCCATTTCTACACGAGTTACGCTTTATTCAGTGGCTCTGATCACTAGACTGACTCTAAAAGCAAGCCAAATGTGACACTTGGCTTCTCTCTTTTCGTAGTTTACAGGGATACATGGTAAAATCCCAGACAAGGCTTTCAGATGTCTCACAGCCCTAGATTGCATACATGCCCTGGTGGGCACAGTGAAACTCTACAATGGAAGATATTTACCATGCAGTTTATTGTTAACCCATTTACACATAGCGGTAACTACAGTGGACAGTTGATGGTGCACTTGCACATAAACCACTACAGTGGACACTGATGTTGTCACTCCATACCAAATTCATAAGTCAAAACATATGTTGTCCACCTGAGTGGACGTGTAAAAAACTCTTTGAAAAAAAATGAAGTTCAAAAATCTTTTTTTCATGCCTGAAGATGAACAAAAATCCTGATTGAGGTTGTCATAATTCATGCATGAAAGGGTTAATAGCGGTTTCTTTTTTCTTTTTCCAAAGTAATAAATGTCAGCAGTGCTAGCTGCGGTCCCACTCAGAAATATCATTCCATAATTCTGAGCCAGGATGTAAAATTGATATTAGTTTTTTACAAGTCAACAATGGGAAGGTCCCTGTGCACTCAAGCATTTTGACATAGATACAGCAGACACGCACACACTGTAGACCATTTCTACAGAGCCATGTCCCTCACTGGCTTTTGATTAATCATTACTGGCTAACCATGGAGCTGTCCCTGATGCACATGCAGAACAAGAACCTCACAATGGAGGTGCAGCGAACTGTTAAAAGCTATTATGTCTTTGAAATGAAAGTCAAGGTAAGGCACTATCCTGAAAAACAATGCAGGAGTTCAAGGTTTAAATGGTGCCGAGCACTCTGGGGTGATTTCTGGCACTCTTTAAAGGGCAGCTAAACAAAAAAATGCCCAGTGTCAGGACAGGATAATAAAACACTGAAACAGCCTTTCAGCGATCAGCTCTCCTAAAATCTGCAGTGACATTTAATATTACAAATACTAATTATGCATCGGGGTAGGGTTCAAACAAAATGGACTGGACTTGAGTTTGAAGATTGCAAGAAAATCTAGAAAGGCACAGAGACGTGACATATCCCAAACTTCCAATCTGAATCTTCAGTTTTCTTCCAATTTTGTAAAAATTGCTGTCGTAGTTTTTAGATCATCTTTGCTTTGAAGATCAATAAAAACAGCCATAATCCAAAAAAGTGACCCACTGTGTTTGTATGTCTATAAAGATGCTAGATAGACGTTTTTAATATTCTAATCTATAAGATATCAATATATTTACTGGAATATCATTGTTTTAAAAGCAGGATATTGTATGTCATTTAAGAGATTACATGGTACGTCCAGCTAGCACTTGCCAGAACAACAACCCAACACAGCCAAACTTGTTGCCATTAGAAACGTCTTAATTATCAACTAACATTATTGTAAACAGTGGAATCTGTTCTCATTGCAGTTGGATTAAAGGTAACGTGAATGACGTCGATTATCTCTTCGTCATGGGTGGGTGAGATGTTAGAGATGTTAGAAGCAGGAAAGATGGGCTTGGGGATCAACTGGCACCAGGATGCACAGTGGGAAGAAGGCAAGCCAGTGGAGGCAGTGATGTGGGTGTTACTGTGACACATACCACCTACCTAAGCAGTGTTGCAGACCATGTATACCCTTTGATGGAAGCAGTTTTCCCTGATGGCTGTGACCCCTTTCACCATGATATTGTGCCTTGCCACGTAGCAGAAATGGTTCAGGAATAGTTTGAGGTGTTGCCTCCAGATTTCCCAGGTCTCGATCCAATCAAACGTCTGTGGAACACGCTGGACAAAGATGTCCGCCCCGATGGGTCAGGGCTGTTTTGGCAGCAAAAGAGGGACCAGCCCAATATTCTGGAATATTATTACATTATTATTACTACGATAATGTTATGGAATATGGAAACATGTTGATGTGATGTGAAGAAAGAATCCCAAACGATGTTCAGCGGACAGAAAATCTGAGGAGTGGCAACAGTGATGCAGATTAAAGCTAAATATCACTAATGTAGTGTTAAATCATGTTAATATTGCACTATAGTTTTAAAGTTTATAAATATTAATTTATCCTTCTGCATTAAGCTTAAACCCTACTGAATAACAGATGATTTAATACAAGAGCAACAATTAACTTAATTAATCCACTGAAGTTCCTTTTTGCCAACAATTGCAGGTACAATGATGTATTAGCTGGTGTGTGTGTGGGTGTGTGTGTGTGTGTGTTAAAATGTTAAGTTGGTCATGAAAGAGTTAACTTGGCAAAGACAGACCTCGCTTGCTCTCTGTGTGACACGATTCATCTCAGAGGCTGAATATTTCATGTGTTAATTAAAATTTGTAGGTCAAGTCTCCGATGACACCTATTTCTCCTGGTGTAGGGGAAAAGCAGTGCTGCCCCTCTTTAATTTGCCTTCTTCACCCAGCTGGGATTTAAAGGATAAAGGGTGACATTTTCTCCCATTTTGTAAATTAATGCAATTGATCTGTCTAACAAGAACAAAGTTAGGTTTCCAAATACTGCATGATAAAGAGATTAAGCCTTTAAATGGCTTTCCAAAGGCAATCTTTATTGCAAGCCCTAACGTAAGGGCATTGAACTTTCAATTAGAATTTCTAATAGGCTATTGACTGGAATGTATTAAATGTTGCTGCACAGCTATATAGATCCAGAGAGGGGATTTTTCCTCCATGACCCCAAAATCCCTCAGAGTGAGATGCACAAACACCTCAGCGCTGTCACCTGAAGTGTGTGGTCATGGAGCTAAACATCAGCTATAACTTCTCCTCTTTTTTCTTTAATGCTAATGTGAAGGTGTTTACTTTAAACTGTATTATACTGGCCCACCTTTTAATCTATGGTAATTCCATTAAAGCCTTTTGATCCTTGAATCCTTTTATTTGTGGTCTGGATTTTTTCATCCCCATCAGCTTAGTTCATTCTTTTTTTTGCACTAAGCTTTCATGTTGCTCCAAGATCCTTTGTTAGCCTTAATTTCCAGGGTCCTTCGTATCCAAGCGTATGAGCTGTTTCTAATTTTCTGTGATTGATCTCCGGGTCTAAATCTGGTTTAATTGCCTCTAATTCCGTATTAACTCTTGTCAAAATATTTTTAAATGTCATCCTAATTCAGCTCTGAGAACAGCATGGTCAAGGAATGTTACATCTGCTGTTCATTGTCTCCACGTCCTGCTCTTCTATGCCTCTCACTTTTTCCATCTCTCAGCCATAATTTTCTCTCTTTGTTTTCGCCAGCCTCTTTTTCTGTTGCGCACACATTGTAGCTGCAGGTGATTATAAGCTTTGAAAAAGCTGCATCAGGATACAATTTGTCAGGGCCTAACAGCCCATTCTGTTCTGAGGGGTTAACATTCTGTTTGTGTTACAGTGCATTCAAACTCTAATTAAAACAACATTACATTCCCCATCTGCCAATCTCCCATAATCTTCTTTAATTGCTGTAATTAAAGTATATTTACATGTGCAAAATACTTGTAATTTAGCAAATTGCACTCTACACTCTGCACATTTAATCAGTGGCGCTGCAGTGGAATGGAGTGATTTCAGTGTTTTGATTTCAGCGGTGGGCTGGTTCTGACAGGGTAAGTGGACCTCTGCCTGAGGTCTTGCGGAGGTTAGGAAAACAAGCCATTGCAGAAGTATTGTCATTGGACTCTGATTGCAGCTCGTGTGGCTAATTACAAGCCTGAGCTCCCTTGTGAAGCCAGGCAGAGCTTAGGTATGCGCATGTTTGTGTGAGTTTCTGTGTACATTGTGTGTATTCAAACAAGCCACTGTGGCCTACTTCATTTGTAGCTCGCTGCTGCTTTCCGTGTGATTGACATCACTTATCCCCTTTCATCTATTAAAAATGCAAAGTGAATTTGCTGAGTTGTGTTTGGTATCCTGACGAAGAGAACCGAGATGAGGAGGTAAATACCTGGGAATTAAACCTGCAGCTGGCTAAGCAACTGCTCCTGTAATGAAAAACGTTAAGGACTGGCTCTACTGAAGGGGAACAGCATGCTTACTTTCAGATTAATGGCATTAGATAGGGATTAATCTAGAAGAGGGAATTTGTCAAGCTCTAGTTGTATATTAGCATCGCTAATAAGCTAGCTTTAATATGCCACATGATGACACCATATTTCAAAGGCTTCCACTGCACCAAGTTCACAAGCTGTCTCTTGGACAAGCTGGTGTTTGTCCTCAGTATAGCTGGTATTACAGTAAGTACAGTTATTAGAAATGTCTCGGTTAATGTCTCGTCAGTGAGGTCAGTGGGACAGGCGTTTCTGGAAAGGGTCCCTGGCTTTCTGTCTTGACTGTTGCTCAGCAACCAGCATTACCCATGTCCTCCTGCCCTAATTACATTTCTGTGTGCTTGGGTGAGAAAAGCCCCAATCAGGCCAGATGGAACCAGATGTAACAGCTCAGCAGTTTAGAGTCAGGGGTCCTGCCCTGGTTGACCTCCCCTCCAACCTGCAGGTACTGTCAGGTGGAGGCAGGTAGCAGCAGATCTGGCGGGAACTGCCACCACCGCCACCAACTAAGTAATTGCTGTTTCCCCAAGAGTTTTTCTGTCCTGCCAGAGCTGCTTATTAGCTTCACACCAGCAGTATGCACATCATTAGGATATGCCACAGAGGAAAGTGGGAGAACTGAAGGGAGATTTTGCAGAACAGAAGCAAACAGGGTGCCTGGAATCGATGCTCTCCGAGTTTTAATGAAAACTTTTCTCTAGCTATTCATTGTAATAGACACATCCATTGTTCCTCTGACCGAGGTGTTAATCGCTTGTCCTATTAGTGTTGCAGCTGACGTTCAAATTACAGTTTATCTGATTGGTATGGATATAAAAATGCGTCTGTAGCATTCCAAGTTGGAGAAGATATTTTCAAGAAGACTAGAAATAGCTGGTGGGCAGTGGAGTGGAAATTATGCTATAAGATGGACACAGACCCAAATCCTCATTAGCTGACATGTAGTTCCTCTTAATTAGTTTCCATTCACTGTAATTAGCATGGATGAAGCTAATCATCTGATGTGAAAGCAATCTAACGCTTGGGATACGACGTCCTTGGCCTCACTTTCATCGTCGGGGATGCAAACATTCTTTATTCAGGTGCTTTTCCTGCAGGGGTTTTTTTTTGTGGTAGTTTTCAAAATAAGACACATTGCTATTTTTGTTTCACTTCCTGAATGTTCAGTTTATGCTTTTAAATATATTACAGCAGCATATGCGCCATGAAACCCAAATGAAAACAAGAGCCCAAGAGGTGAAAAAGCCCCAAAATGACAGTTTCCTGTTTTCCTGAATCTATTCAACAGCCAATAGTTCCGTTTTAGTCCGTGTTAATAAAGGGAATTAAAACAATGTCATCTATTTTGATACAAGTCGTGTTTTGGCAGTCACATTTCCAAGACCTTACATGAACAAGCGTAGAAAAAGGCTACATTGCGTTGACAGTGCTGTGATGTTTGAGGCTGGTGTCCCAGATCAAAACAAATGCACGTTGTGTAACACAGGAGCAGGACCGCTCGTAGGATAAAAGTGATTGAGGTTTGTATTGTTGGAGGTGCCTTCTGTAGATGATTGATACTCTCTCTCCTCCTGTCAAACCCTTGAGAGAGATCTTCCTCCCACTGATGTTGCATCTGCTGCCAGTCACCCTTTGTCTTCCAGTGGTTACAGAGCTCCAAACTATTTTTTCCCCTTTGCTGTCATGTCTGTGTTTTAAAAATACATGCGGCTTATACAGTGTCTCGGGCCTTAAATGTATGATTCAGATGTCTAACTGTAATATTGGGCGGGGTTGCACACGATATTGGCTTTTTATTTGATTTTCTCTTTTGTGGTGTTTTTGTCTTTTCCTTTCTGAGTCTTTATTAATACCAAATTGATACCAAGCGATCTTAAATGTGTATGCACTGCAAAATGTCATCAAACCCTAATCCGTCGGTTTCAGACTAAAGGATTTGAGCTATGGCCCAGCCAAGAGGCTGACTGTGCTTAGAGCATGTTCTCCCTCGTTCAGACTGTGTAGCTACAGCCTCTATGCCTGATTATCTCCTCCTCTTAATGTTATTATGACACTGATTATTTAAGTCTGAGGAGAGCTGGACGGGCCAATGATGCCTATAGATCAAACAGAATCATATTTCTGATACTTTTGACATTGTTCTGTCATGCGCTCGTCTCTGTCTCTTATTATTTCTTTCCTAATATATTTTTTCTTTCCCACAGGCTGTATCTTTTTGTGTGTGTGTGTGTGAAATAGAGTATTTGGCATGAACTTTTGCCATATGCCTGTAGATTTGCCAAAAAATATTCAGAGCAGCTCTTTTCTTGCGCCAAGCATTTGGCCATCTGCTTAAGTCCTTAACCAGCAGCATCCAGGGACTTCATCAAGCTTGAACTGTGAAGTCAAATGGTTTTCTTCAGCTCCCAAATCAAGCTAGGCACTGCTGTGCAGATTTACTGCTTTGGCACTTCCAGGCAATCAAACATAAATTTTATTATTCAGTACATAGCCACATTTATGGGTTTTGCACTTAATGACAGCAAAGGTTTTCCCAGAGCTGTTTCATGCCATTAAAATTAAAATATAGTTAAATTGGACAAAGTAGTCACTCTCGAATCCTTTTAAATCACTTAACGTTTAGCAGTCAAGAAATCTATTTGTGTTAGTTTTGGTGGTAAGTGTTAAGTATCTGCAAATAAGGGTGCAGACAAATGGCTGAAACAGCTACAGCAGTCATTTCCCAGAGATGTCTTTACTAGTCGTGACTCTTGTCTTGGCTTTCTATGGGCCACACTGCCACTTGCAGACTGAGGCTTTTAAAGCAGGAGACTGCTGAAGAATGCAGTGCTCGTCAAACGGGGAGAGCAGGGGAGATAGCTTTTCTATGAGGGTGGGGTTCATTATGCAGCACACCGGACACCATTATTAGCCCCATTACACACACTGACAGCCGCACATTCATTCTCCTATACCTGCTTTTTAAAACCTCCCATAAATAATGAGGGCTGCAGCTCGGCTCGTTGTGGAGGAAGGAAAAAAGGTCATTATGAAGCGGGCCTCCATTTGTCAAAATTATTTCATAATCTCATGTCTCGAGGAGGGTTTTTGCTTTAGTTAATTGTAGATCAGACCACTGAGCATAAATTTCCATTAGCAATCGATTTGTTACTCCACAGATTGTGACCCTGTCTGCTCTTTATTGTGACTATCAGTGACAGCTGGGCAAGTAAAGATACGTAGAATTAGTGACTTTGAAATTTAAGCGGCCCACAAATGTCCATTTGTTGATAAACAGCCATTTAAAAAGGTGACAACATCCATTACGCAAAGAAATCCCCTTTACAATTAAAAATTCTACACGCTTTGATAATCATATAAATTGCTCCCTATTGATTTTTTTTTTTTCCCCATTGATGAGCTTCAGTCAGTCACTGTGATCTAGAGGTCACAGTGCTGTCCTGGTTAAATGTGCTCTGACTGGTAAACGGGGATGCTGTGCAGTATAATTACCCCAGCTTTTATCAGAATGACCTCTCTGACAAACTTCCCTAGTGGAAGGAGACACCTGAGAGCTTCCACACTTCCTATCTGCCCTTGTTTTATCGAAAAGGCCCCGCCTGAATGGATAATAGAGCCCCTGTTCTCCCAACAGACGGATAATGGAGGGTGGAGTGGTCCTCTTTGGCAGACTGCTGCCTCTTCCCTGCACTAGAGAAACCAATAGCAGGCCTATCGGCTGATATATGACACTAATACACAGGCTGACTGGGGCCCTAAACAGAAAAGAGGGATTGTTCCGACTTTCGACTGGCTGTAGGATCCATGACTCACAGGTACCACACTGTCTGGCCCCTGAGACCGCTCTAATTGCTTTACATCTGTACAAAGGTTTCTTGTAATCGGGCCTTCTGCCTCCATTTGTCTTCCTTTCAGTCTCCTAGTGAAGGCCTTAATTGGTCTTAGTGGGGCTTTTCTTTCAGTTAGCTCCTGGGCCTGAGCTAGTAGAAGATGTTACCTCGGGGGGCAGTGGGTTTTGCTGGCTGCTAGTGGTTGGGGAGGTTACAGGAGAGAGGAAGTCAATACTTCTTTTACCTTTAACACTTTAATTAATGTTCTCCTGACAAGCACTTTGTCCCATAGCTTCACATGGGTGGAGGGGTGTGTGTATATGTGTGTGCGCAGGTGGAGAGGGAGGAGGGGGCACTCCACACGAGAATCAACACTTGTACAGCTTAGTGAGAAAACCTCCCATGTAGTCTCCGGTGGCCAATCGACATTTGCTGAGAATCCAGTTCTTCTTTCGTTGATTGTTAGTGCACATTTCTCTGCCTGTCTGTGTGACGGAGAGCTGGTTCACTTTGCTGCCTCTGTGTTTTTTCCCCTGCAAGGATTTCTAGACACCTTTCACAGACTCTCGCCACAACTTCTGCTCTGAGGAAACGTTTAGTTTTCTTCTGAGCTTTGCATTGCACTAGCGCACGCCTTTTATGACAGAGTACTGCCTTCTGTCCAGATGCAGATTATGTCGTAGCCTTGCAGTTTGCATTGCAAATTATATGTCACTGAACCCTTTCTCACCAAAACGTAATGAGTGTGGATACTGAGGTCAGGACCATGATATGATATGTTCGGATTCCTCGTATCGTTGAAAATATGCTAGCTCTTCTGAAAAGACATTGCTGTGAATTAATTCTGGAGGAAATAGTCATAAAACTTCACTTGTTTCTGTTTGTTCGTCTCAAACTACTGGAAATGTTTTCTTGTAGTTAACTGTTGCTTTAGTTAGCTGCACGCACCGTTGCTCATGTGAACTGTACGAGATCAGACCCTGTTCACACTTGTCTTTCCCCACAGACAGTCTTTAATTTGGGATAGCGTGATGCGTTCTTGGCTTTGCGACTTTCTCTTCACACAAGCGAATGTACAGCAGCCGACATCTTTCTGATGTGTGCTCTCAGACTTGTAACACATTCAGAACTACTAGTATCCTTATTAGAAATCAAGTTTTAAACGTTAATTAGTTTTCCACCATGACTAGAGGAAATATATTTTGTATTTTGTCGCTTATTATCACCATATACATGTTCTGTTCTATTTTACTAAATTTGACAAGTTTTCCAAGTGAACGAATCTACTTGGACTTAATCATGAACTAATTATAGCATCTGTTAGTCAAAATACACATTTACCGTGAACTCACCTGAATGTCTATCAGCATAACATTAAAAAGTCACCACGCTTTAACTTCATGTAAACAAAACTTTAATTTTGCTGACATCATAATGTTATGCAAAAAGTCTTCTGACCATCAACTGCAGTACTGCTTCTTCACCTCTTATAAGAGATGCTTCTTCAGTTGCCGTTTGTGAACGTAACATTTTGGATGTCATTTTTGTGTCTTTTTCTTGCTTTTTAAAACTCAGTAGGGTTTAGTGAATGAAAGACAGGGCAACCTTATGCCAGGAGTGTCGAGCAGGAGCTCTGTGTAGCGAGCGCTCATCTGCTAGGTTCTGCTCTGCTGTGCTCCCTGCATTTCCTGCTGACTGACTGATATGGAGCTCAGTTGCCAGGGCTTAAATAGCAGCTGTACGCGTCCAGCTGCTCCCTGCCACGCTCCACTTCTCCCCAGATGGCTCCAAGACATTCCAGCAGCCCTCCGGAGGAGCGCTCATGAGGAAAGTGTTATGGAGTGGCTCTCTGAAACACCAGGGAGCTTCCCTCACTGCACCCCAGCCACCCTCCTCCTCCTTCAACCCCCGGGCCAAACGCCCAAATCAGGGGAGGCTGCAGCCTCGTTTGCCAATTTACCAACAGGAGGCAGCACAGATGGTGGTGTCTGCAGCGTAGGCCAGTGTGCAGCAGGGCCTAGGGTGGGATGGGGAGCTCTTGGAAGGAGCACAAACCATACATGGCCTGGGATGCTACTGATATCCCCCAGGAAGAGCTCACGCTGGCTCTCAGCAGATGACCAGCAGAAGTCTAGCAGCTCCGCTCGGCTCCAAATGGTTCCAGTGGAAAGTTTTTCTTTATCCACTCGGTCATCTTTGATAAGTGAGTACTGCTAATACAACAGGGAATGCAGTCATTGTATGTGGTCATTGTAATTTTCCTTGAACATTCACTGTTAATATATGATGCTGACTGCAGAGCTCCGGGGCAACAGTCTCTGACCTTGGCTTTGTGTTTAAGTGATGAATGGTCCATCAGCTTCACAGTGCTGGAACAAACCTCAGGGGTCCCTTCAACCGTGGCATTTGTTTAAAGGTACCCTGAGGGAATTTGACCAACAGTGGTGCTGGGATTTGTTGAAAACCGTCTTACAATTTTTTTTGTTTGTAAAAGTAAAAAGTAGGTGTAGTGTCTTTAATAGAGATTAAAAAAACACAGATTTCAAAGCTTGTCTAAATATTTTATTGGCTTATTCTGGTGGGAAGCGCTGTTTACAATGAGTCGTTATGGGACTGGGCTAGGTAGCCGAAAGATCGCAAGACAATGCGTACAGAAAAGTCTTGATCCTAATCGCAATTTTTCCTGTTTTCTTGAGGTCATGTGATCATGTGTGATAAATTGGGAACGCAGTTACCTGGATACAAAGCCTGCCACTTTATCTCAAGACAAAAGGCTGAAATTATTCACGTCGCCCCTTCTTTTTTACAACTATGTTCTTCCTCTTATGTGAAGATATGATACAGTCGAGATATGAAATGTATGTAGTGTGTATTGTCCTAATTATGTCAGAACCAGCCTTATTTGGAAGTATGGATACTGCATTTATTTCGCGGTCATTTATTTAAAAGCATAATGTTTGTGATTCCTCTGAAAACTGACCATATGCCAAATGAGGATCTTCCATAACAAATCACCATCCTTAAGTGAGAATAATAAGAAAAAGCAAGCTACCGTATATCTTCCATTAGTAGACTGTCTCTTTTAAACGCCGGTCTCTAATAAACGCTGGTTTGAAAACATGTCACGACAAATAGACGCCGGTCTCCAATAGTAGCCGGGCGACCTTCGACCCGGAAGTCCCTCTGCGCTGTCTTCTTCTTCTTCTTTTTAAATTTTATTGGCGGTTGGCAAACAACTGAATGGTGCATTACCACCACCAACTGATATGGAGTGTGACTGGAACGTAGCTCAAAAAAAGAAAAAAAAAAACCCTCCGCG
>VOQK01033865.1:0-12716 GCA_015052645.1 Benitochromis conjunctus
TGGGGAATTCAATTCAATTCAATTTTATTTATACAGCGCCAAATCACAACAACAGTTGCCTCAAGGCGCTTTACATTGTAAGGTAGACTCTACAATAATACATACAGTGAAAAACCCAACAATCATATAGCCCCCTATGAGCAAGCACTTTGGCGACAGCGGGAAGGAAAAACTCCCTTTTAACAGGAAGAAACCTCCGGCAGAACCAGGCTCAGGGAGGGGCGGCCATCTGCTGCGACCGGTTGGGGTGAAAGAAGGAAGACAGGATAAAAGACATGCTGTGGAAGAGAGCCAGGGATTAATAACAAGTATGATTGAATGCAGGGAGATCTATTAACACATGGACAACCATCTCTAGGTTTCAAAGAAAAATGAGAAAATCGACAATTCTCTGGGTGAAAATGCCTTGTTCATGCTGGAGGTCAGAAGAATACTTAGACTGCTTTGATAGGAATGAATCAGTAACAAAAACCACCTGTTAAAACCAGGGTATCACAACACACTGGGACTCGATGCAGATGGACTACAGCAGCAGAAGACCACAATGAACAAAACCAATTGGCTCACAAAAGTTGGACAACAGAAGTTTTGAAAAATACTGTCTGTTCTGATGAGTCAGTTTCTGCTCTGTTACAAACAACATGAAAGCATCCTGTCTTGAATCAACAGTTCAGGCTGGTGGCAGTGGTGTAATATTTTTGTGCCAACTGAGCATCATTTAAACATCACAGACCACCAGAGCATTGTTGCTGATGATGGCCATCCCTTTAAAATCACAGTGTACCCATCTTTTGATGGTCATGTTCAGCAGGATAACACACAATGTCACAAAGCTCATTTCATCTCAAATTGGTTTCTTGAACGTGACAATGAGTTTATTGTACTCAGATGACCTCCACAGCCACCTGATTTCAGTCCAGCAGAGCATGTTTGGGAGTGGTGGAATGGGCGAGTCACATCATGGATGAGCAGTCGACAAATTTGCTTTAGCTGTGCAATGCTGTCATGTCGGTAGGGACCAACAACTCCAACATTAAAAAAAAACAAACTGTTGCCTGCATCACTAAAAGTAGAACATGCCTGTTTCACATCACTGTTTTTTATTTGACGTGAAGGAAAACACCTAAGTGCATCTAAAAAGTTTAAAATTAGCTGCATCCTTTTTAGTTGGGTGTTGGTGTTTTGCCTATTGGCTCAGTGTCTTAGCTCACAGGAACATTCAAATTTCAGGAAGCCATCTTTATTATGACAGTATTAGTTCCACCTGGGCTCTTCCTCCTGTGACAAGTCAAATACATGCAGTTATAAGGGCCCATGTATATGTTGTGTGTGTCTGTGAAGCATTCACTGGACAGCTAAATGATGCACAGGATACTTTTTTCTATAGGAAGTGAAACATAGTCAGCCAGCTAGGAACATTTTACACTGACATAAGTTGGGGTGACATTTTTATTACACTCTGGGTTACTGTAGTATTACATCAGCAGTTGTTACAGTGCTTCTAAGCAGACAGGATAAAACTAGCAAACCATAGTGTTTGTACATCATTGGTATCGCACTGTGGCAACAAGGGTCTGACATGTTCATCTGTTTATCTGATGCACTTGTCATTTGTTTTGTCACTGATGTGTAGTCACTAGGTCCTGACATGTGTTTGTGCAGTCCCCATATGTAATCACCCTCTGGGCTTTACTGTATAGCACAGACAAGGTGAGTGGCCTTGAAAAGGACCACTGCTGCCAGAAACTGTATATCAGCATCAGTGCACCGTAATAACAACGAATGATTATTGGTATCTCTAGCTGATCTTGAATCAAGGTTGACATATCTATATTACATGAAAGCATGGTACTGTTTACAGCTTCAGTAATCAGTCAGGATCATTTCAAAAGAAGATTGTTCTTTACATATGCAGTACTGTATTTTTGGGAGTCATCCATATTGTTTCATGAACATGTATGGAAAGGCAGAGGCAGGAAGAGCAGTGGCAGCCAGTCCACGTACAAAGCAGGCATCAGTGATAACAGATATAATTGATTAAGTGAGAAAAAGCATGAGGAGGAGCAGCTGGGGTGGTTGGTTGGAAAGAACCTTACAGATGTACAGCAAATGTGACGAAGCTAAAGTGGCTTAGATACTGTAACCTATGGAAGATTTCCCAGTTTAATGTATAGGAGATTATCAGCTAAGCTGAGCTATAGGCTGATCTGCCTGTGGATTTTATTTTTACAGTCAAATGTACTGGCTCATTTTCCAAATGCAAATTGCCCTGGTGTATTTGAAAAGCTTCAAATTCTACAGTTTTTCCTTCTAGGTTAAACTTCAACCATTGCCTCATTATTAGCTAATACGTACACTGGTATCTTTTAGAAGGGTGGTCAGATAGACTCGTTATCCCGCCATCCACTAAGGTCAAAGTGACAAATTTACTTAATCCTACCAAAAGCACTTAAAAGGTTGAAACTTAAATGAGATCAGTGCTATGTGAACACACCTGCAGAATGTGTCTCACGTTGTCTTTCACCTTTCCCACTATTACATCAGCATCTTGAAACCCTTGCCTGTGATTGGAGGAAGTATGGTGGTGAGCAAGACTTACAATCAGCCAAGCAAGACGAACAATGAAGACTTTCCCATTTTTCTCTCTGCTGTTGTTTAACGGAGGCTGGCAACTGCACAGATGCAGAGTGCTCATCTTTTTCCCTCCTTTGGAGGAAGTGACATGCTGGGTTGTTGCCATGGTAACTACCTATGTAAGTCAACCGATTTTTGCTAATGCAGCACATTGCAACTGTTTTTGTTTTTCAAAAGCACCCCTTATATTTGTTTAAAGGGTGATATTCACTTTAATAAATACCTTTGAATATACATGTAAACGACTGTCTTTTAGCTGACTAGATTTGTAATTGCTTAACTTGCCACTATATGAAAGGGACTAAGAAATAATATTTTATCAAGGTATCAGTTAAGCCTAAGCTGTATTCTTTGTTCCTGTGCATGACTTCATTATAAACATACTCGATTTTCCTTATCCTTTGTTTTAACAACTACAGCAAATGAAAACTTGTCCCAGCTGCTATTTATCTCTTCATCTCCAAATTTTATGCATACATTTGAAAGAGCCTGTTGAGTAACAGTCTGGATAGCGGACTGTTTGACAAACAAACAAAAGAAGATAAATGTATTATTATTATTGTTAATTTCATAGACATGGTCACCCTTGGATGTGTTTTCACACTTGAAACTTTTATATAACAATAAGAATTATGGTTATAATTCTTTATTTAACCACAATATAGGAGAGTACTGAAATCTAGAGATGATAAACATTTTTTTGGACCTAGACAAGGGCCGTTTCTCAATTCTCAAGTACGCGAGTCCGTACACTTGCCGAGAGCGCGAGCACGGACTTGCGATTTGTACAATTGGAATGATGTCACAGGTCTGCCGTCCCCTCTTAATCTAACTGGGATTAATATGTTATGAAGCTTAACTTTGATATCAACCAAACCAATTTACTCAGAAACAAATAAAACACTGAAATAAACCAAACATTATGATTTAGAAGTACCGAAAGACCGCAGGGGGTTTGAAAATGATGTGCCGGGGGCGCGCTGTTCTCGCCGGGCTACAGTGAGCCTCGACCTCCTGGTCAGCTATCGAGCTGGTGGGTAACAGATGTCTCAGAAAATGTCGGAGCACTGTTGCGAATATGTGATGTCTTGATAAATTGAGCAGATATTTGAAGTTTACACAGCTACATTCTCGCCTGAAAATATCTTAGAAGTTTATTTTGTGACCCAGAAAGAGTAATATTTAAAAGTTTTTAGCCGCGGTTCTCCGCCATTGCCGCGTTTGAGTTTTGGATGAAATGCATCACGGGATATTTAGCTCCACCAAGTCCACACAAGTCACCACTGATGCATGCTCAATAAAACGGGCGGTGCGAGAACACATTCGGGAATTTTTCACGTTCTCGGCTTGATGCGTACTTTGAATTGGAACAGTACTTAGTCTCCGACTGATGACGTATAACGAGTCCGCGAGAACGCAAGTACGCACAAGTACGCATATTGAGAAACTGCCATATTCAAATCAAACAATATGGTCACAGAGTTTAAATGACTGCATTATTATACACTTCAAGAGTATAATACACAAGTCATTACAGACCATGCTATTGACTTTACAGAAAGCAACAAGTAGCTAAGGGCTATCAGAGAGAGATAGAAAAGATGTGTAGAATAACAGGATTCTAATGACCTTTGTGACCCTTGTTGCTGCACAAAAAAGCCAGCATGAGATAATTCACTTAGTTATTATATTTATGTATGTATGGTTATAGCTATTTATTTATTTATTGGGCAGATCTTATGTCTGAATCACTTACCTGCCACTGCATTAGTCATACCTTTCCTAGTTCCAGGGTTGGACCTCTGTTTGCAGTAACTCCTCTTTTTTTCACAACTGCTTTGAGTGTTCATAGTGTTTTCAGCTGGGGAGTGTATCTTCAATCTGCACAGCAATAATAAAGAAACCTTGACTCGGCCTTAACAAAACCTTGGTCCTCAAGGTTTTCTACTCTTAAGACCACATAGCTCATAGTTACAAAGCACTTTACAAAGACCCTGGGCAAAATGTGTGTTGTAGTCATCTCTTCCACACACACACACATACATACATATATGTATATATATATATATATATATCTATACACATATAATTTCACAGTGTGATTCACAATGTAAGAAAATAATTGTGATAGTATATATGGTATTATGCTATTCCGGTTCAGGGTCTTAATATCACTCCAGAAACATAAAGCCTCAATTGAAATACATGCTGCCATTAAAATTGTTTAGAAAAATGGTTAAAAAGACTTGAGCTAACTAACTGGGCTAATAAAGATTAGTGGCAGTTTGAAATGAGCGTGCAGAGTGCACTGGTTACCACTAATAATACACATACCGAGATTTCATTATTTAGCTTTTAAGTAGGTAACCTTTATTTATCAGTTGAGTAGCGCTGCATGCCTTTCTTTTTTCTATTTTGAGGTGTGAACAAATTTAACGGCATGTTTTGAACCATCAACAAACAAAGAGCTGGGGTCACGTCACAATCAGCATCATATTGTTAACATGTTAAAATAGTCAAATCGTGGTGATTGTTTAAAAAAAACACACATATAAGAAACACAAATATGATTTTCTGCAGCAGCGACGTCAGAGTAAAGGGACTAGTGGAACTAAGTGTTGTATTGATTTCACATTTAGAAACTATTACTGCTGGATCAATAAATAGTTCATTAGACTGGTTCTTGTGTCTAAAACATCAAAACTGTTGATGAGACCCCCGTCGCACCCCCTGCAGTAGGGTGACCAAAAATAGTTGCATGAAAACAGTGATGTTGATGGTGATGATGTCAGGTGAACTTTGAAGTAGGCTACAGAAATAGAAAAGACAGAATTTCATGGAAAAAGAGACACAGTCGTTGTCAGCTGCTGTTTCAGAATGATTTAACATTAACACATGTTTCTCATTTTAGAATGAAACTACTTTCATTTTTGCTATTAAAGTTTTCTTTAATTTTCATAATGGGAGAAACTGTGCTGGTTGTTGATGAATGTTACAATTGGTATTATTACCTGGTTTTCTCTCTCAGGGCGTCAAATCCTTGTTTTCTGTCAGAGGTGGCTGACGTAATGCCGACACTCACAACAGAACCTGGGGTAATGGTGCATTACTGCTGCAAGCTGTGGAAATATTGGATGACCCTTTTGAAAGTGAGACAAAGGTTGCATAAGAAGTCAGAGGCAGTGTCAGGGATGTAAATCACAAAACTTTCCGCCAACAGGCTCTGATTTTGTCAGGGAGCTCTGTGTTCGCTACTTTTCTTTTTGCTTTGTTTTCGTTCACTTTCTGGTTTCATTTCACGCTCTCAGCAGACTTTACTGTGAGGTTTTTGGGAAACGAGCAGGTCTGGGTTTGATAACACCACTCAGGTGGTTCTGCCCAGTTTCCCACATGTAGCAAGTTCAGAGTGAGATGACATCAAAAGGCAACTTGTACCAACTTGACAGCTTACGTTAACTCCTGTATTCATTTACATTTACCTTTAGGTGAACTTCTACTCTAAAGATGGGATTGTCTTCTGTTCCTTGCTGGCTATGAGTTGTGTTTGATGAACAAACTCAACACATCTCATCAGTCAACAGAAAATTCAGGATATTTAAAATAAGTCTACAAGTAAAGGCTTTGTCTGTACCCCAGGATGGTATACTTTAATGGGCATGGATACCATCTCCTTGAATGTGAAATTACCTCTGACTTTTCTTTTTTTTTAATATTATTTATTTATTTATTGCACATAAAAAATACATTAGCTTGTAAAATGAATAATTTTGTTGGCACATGTTGCTGTCTTGGGGTACCACATAAAGTATCTAAATGCATATGAATGAGAAAACTGATGTTCTTTATGATTATTGCAGTACTCTGAGTTCTATTGTAGTGTGAAAATTTTAGGATGACTTATCATTTTGTACCCTTATCGGGTCTTTATTTGAACTTCCTCCAGACAGTGAGAGTGAGTCAGACATCCTCCTTCACAGGAGCCAGGGAGGCAAGATAGGAATCAGCCACTGAAGGGACTTCCAGGTTAATAATGTAGCTGTCAAATGTGCTGAGAGTGGTTGGGATAAGTGCATGCCATGTCTATGAGAATGCATATGTGAACCTTGATTTATGTTACCTGCCTGCCTGCAGCCTACGTTTTAATAATACACTAAAGTGTTTCTGCAAATGCAGGACCTCAGCATGTTGAATGAAGACATTTTTAATACTCTGTGTTCCCCTACTGTGACAAATCAATGTCTGCTAAAAAAAAAAGAAAAAAGAAAAGCTTAAAAATGCTGTGAAAGAATTTAAATCTCCTTAACTTAAACCTGCTGTGGAGTCAGTCATCTTGTTGTATTGTCACATATTTAGTTTTTACAAAATCCATTTTGTGGGACCAAAAGATATGAAATCCAATGAGTGTTACCGTTATACTCTGAAGCAGCAAAGACTGTGTACGTTTACTATGTCACAGGCAGTAAGCTGGTGCCTGTTTTGTCTATTTTGAGTAAGACTATTATATCAGTTGAACACATCTAGGACTGTGAAGAATGTAAAGAGTCCAGGCACATCAACAGGCATCTGCTGATGCCCTCAACTCTGCAGCTTTCTGATGTTTTAAAAACACAGCACTGCGAGATTTTCTTCTTTGCCAGAGTCCCACAAACTTTCTTTCTCGTGCATGTGTATTTCTGCATCATTTCTTGTCATGCTATGGTTCGTTGAGCTTTAGACATGAGTCGTGGAGGCAGACACACAATGAGAATTTCTTGCAAAGTTAACAAGGCTAAATGTTTTCTCTGAGCCCAGAAGCCTAAAGTCAACCTTCCTCAGCACGTGTCACCACGTTGCAGTGACAATCAAAGATTTTGCAATGTTTCCCATTGACCCTCAGATGCTCCAACACAGCATAGTGCAGAGAAGTAATTATGTCTGAGCTCCACTATGCCCTGGCCCAGATGTTGTAGGTATGAAAGTAGTATGTAGTATGAAACCAGGTGTCATACAGTCAGATGGTTGATCATTTTATGTTGCGTAGTACGTCACCATGGACTGCATCTGCTCAGATTATTCATCACACTAAGACTAACACATTATTTATTTACTTAGTTTCCACAAAGATTTCTTCACTTGTATGAGCATGACCAATCTGTGCACAACATGCTCACCACCATTTTTTGTTTTTCATGGCTGGAATGATGTTGCCTGTGTAGTGAACTGTAACTGAAATCCAGCTTCAGTTGCCCGTTATCTGTTTTTCATTGTCTTCCTGGAAATTGCTCCCTAGCACCTCCTTTCCAATGACATTGTGCACACTGTGAAAGACTGCAAGCATGATTGATTGGGCAGCAATGTGTAGTTTTATTATGTCAGTCAGTCATGAAAAGGCAAGCTATTATGACTCTGATCACCTAATCTGACACAAGGGACCCATCTTCACAAATAAAAATACTGTGTAGTGTTAGTCCAGCATTTGTCTTCCCTCTTGATGGATAACTCAAAGTCAGATCAGAGAGCGGCTCATTTCATACACGTTAAAAGATTCTTCACATATTCCCATTTTTTCATTTAAAACAGATGTTTATCCATGCTCTTAGTTGCTAAGATATCATGGGTGAAATCAGAAAATAAATCCCCCTTGAACACTCCAATACCAGATTCCTCCGCAGCAGCTCTCAGGGCTGCAGTTCTCTCACACTCGGCATTAGTGGCCCGTTATAAATCCCTTCTATCCTTTAATTCATGATACCATTTCTCCACTCCCCTGAGGTTTCAGTGCAATAGCACATCCAGTCGGCTGCCCAGTGTAAAGGTGAATATGCTGTACATTCCTGCCAGCTTCTTCTTACAGGTACATAATGGTGGTCGGCTCACAGACAGACCCCCAAAGTGCATGTTTGCCTGCTGCCACAGAGACAGGCCCTCATAAATCACTGTTATCTCCAACCAGTGGCACACGCCGCTTTTGTCCATCACACAATGAGGGCCTTCTTCCATGATAGCTGCAGACAGTTTGTAAGCTGTGGGGCAGCTGGAGGCTGATGCACTAAACACGTGTACACAAACACACACATTTGTGTGAATAACACTAATCAGCACTCTCCATCCCAGTCTGATTATTAGTCATATGCATTTTAAAATTCGTGACAAATTTCATCTTTCAGTCCATCACTTCTCATACTAGAGGCCAAATTTGTTGGTCCTGTCGCAGAGCATCGGACCAGCCTTTGATATGTGAAACCTCGCCCCTGTCCACCTACTAACAGCACATCTTCACTCTAACTCTCACTTCAAATCAGATGCTGTGGGCTTTTGTTTTTTGTCTCACGTTTGTATGCAACTGATACAAAGTTACGAGAGATAAAAGTCTTTGCTGGGATATATGAAACCTCTGGCAGGTGAGAAAGGTGTTCAAACGCATTTGCACATGCTCACGTGCATTAACTGAGACAGACGCACATGTTAAAGTGACAGAATTGTGTCCTGTACAAACAAAGAAGGGGGAAGGATATAAATGACACATAGTGCAGATGTAATTACCATATTTCCAATAGACTGCATTGCTTCAATAGCAGTACAATCCACGAGCATTACTATTGCGGCAATAAAGTTGCTGGATATTTGACAGAAGATTTTTACCCTAGTCATAAAGCCATATGTCAGTGAAGTATAGCTCTCTCTCATAATGCATGCATTACTTCTTTGTGCTCGTGCAAGGGGGGAGTGTGCGTCTGTGCCTTCTTAGCTAAATCATTTCTTTTACAATAGTATTATCAGTACACTGCACACTAGGGACCCATTGACATGTAGATTCTGCGCATATGTCATTTTAAAATGGCAACGCTCATCTGTAATGAGGCCCCAAGTGTTCCTTTATTGTCAACAAAGCAGCTATTTTCTCCATTTACAATTTTTTCCTCCTTTTTTCTTATTTTTCTATTTCTAGTCTTCCTGTGCCTTTAATATTTTGCTAATCACGAGGGGTTATTAGAGAGAGAATGGGGGAACAATATCCAAAGTACTGGCAATCGAGTGTCAGTACAGTCAATAGACAACAAATTATAATGATGAAAGGCACTCTACTTATTAACAAACAGACTTGGCATTTGAAAGTGACACAATCTCTTGTTGACATTAACAAAGATTAGCAGTTCACCTCAATTTAGTGTAAACAAATATGGGCGCATACAGTACACTGTGAACCAATATGTGCAATCTGGTTTTTACAGTTTTTAGTTCACATAGGGTTTTTTATATAGGTAAGTTTTTTTTTTTATTTTATTATAAAGCATTTAACATCAATTTAAGCTTGAGTCGTAGTCCCATATTGTTAATTGAACACTGGTGAGAATGGTTTTTTAAAGTCTTTTATGAAAGTAACATTAAACATGAACTAACCATCAGTTATAAAACTAATTTTTCAAAAAGATTCGCTCAAGAATATAAAGTCCACTTTATTGTTGCAAAATACGTACTGTAAGTCATTTCCAAAAAATTGGGCACAGGACTAAAATCAGAACAGTGTCCTGCTAAGATTGTACAAAGCTTGTAAGACCACGAGCAGCCAAATTACTGGCTGCATCACACATCTCAGTGCCCCTGACACACACACCGAGCGGGAATTTCAATGAAAATGCCAACCGGCTCAAGTCTTTCAAAGCCATGCTTGTTCAGGTCAGGTACTTTGCATAGCAAAGCTGTGACAGGTAGGTTGGACTTGTACTAACTGCAAAAGCAGACAAGCAAGCAATACACAGCGCAAAGTGGAACTTTCAAGTTGTTTCTGTCACATCCAAATTTGGTGACGATTTTAACTCTACAGCTGGTAACAATACCTGAAGACATGCGCCTACACTTCTGATATCAGTTGGTTCACCTTTTTTATTTTTACCAGAGACAGCTCTAATTCCTAAGTACAATTTCAGCAAGTGTTTGAACATTTTTTTTTTTGTATGTCCAATGAAATTTATCATGAGCTTTATATCATTAACAAGACTGGCCACCCTTATAAAACAATCCCACGGTGCTTTGGTGTCAGCGCAAAAGTGTGTGTCTAAAATCTATGGTGGACAAGTCATCTTGTAGCCTTGTAACATGAGGTTAAAGGATGCATTTTGTCTAAAACCATGATCTTTTTGTATCCTCCAACCCACTTATCCAGTTCAGGAGCGTGATGGGGTGAGGGGGACTATCCCACTTGCCAAAGAGCAAGAGGTGGTGTAAAACTTGACTGGTTACCACAGGGCTCCAACGAAATAGTTCTGATGATTAATCTTTACCAAGATAAGACTTAAAACTTAGTTTAGTATTTAAAAATGTATACCTCAACCTCACTTTCCTTTCCAACACACTCCTACAACTCCAGTTCCAAAAAAGTTAGGAACTGTGTAAAATGTGAAGAACAACAGAATCCAGTGATTTGCAAATCTTATAAACCCATAGTGTAAAATAAAGTGGTTCTACTTTAAAATAGAACACAGAAAACATAATAAATTTCAAAGAGTGAAAACAAAGCATTTAATGGCAACACATCTGAAAATGTTTGGGATTGGGCCGAAGAGTCCCCTCTTCTTTTATCAACTGTGTCTAAACATCTGGGAACTCAGGAGCATTGTTGGTCAAGTTACTTGAAAATAGTAATTAGTTACTAATTACGGATTACTTCTCCAAGAAAGTAATCCCGTTACTTTACTGATAATTTATTTTCAAAAGTAAAGTAAACCTATTTTCTGCATATTCCAGCATCTAAAATGAAATATTTTTTTGTGTTTACACTCACTCTTTCAAACAGATGCAAGTAAAACACAGCAAAAATAAATCAAATCAAAGACTCAGCAGCGCTAAGTCCAGTCGCTCCTAAATCTATTTTCACCTGTTTAGCAGGAGTGGGGCCGGTGGAGGTTTGCCCAGTGCCACAGCGGTCATGTCAGTGGGGGGGTCCGGGGGTTTCTCTGTGAATGTCACATTCCCGTGGCAGCGTGCTCGGTGCTCGCTCAGATTTGAAGTTTAATTTTTCGCTGTAGAAAGAAGTTTTCTTCCCACGCAGAGTGTACAGCGGACACTAAAGTAATTAGAGTACTTCCAAGCTTTAAACGTTGCATGGTCGTACTCTCTCCTGCACTCCATAATATCCATTATCGATCTGCACACGTCTGTTGCTGCCACGGCCGTCGCACACCATGAGACACTCTCACAAGCAAAGTAACGGTTTAGTAACGCAGCACGATTATGGGAAAGTAACAGTAATCTAATTACTTTTTGCAATAGTAATCCCATACTTTTCTCTTTACTTGAAAAAGGTAATCAGATTACAGTAACATGTTACTTTTAACACATTACTGCCCATGTCTGCTCAGGAGAGCAGCAGCTAGACCTTTGGGAGAAGGATGTTTGTGGGGGGAGAGCTGGACTGCAGGCAGGTCAGTTCATCACCCAGACTCTTCTGTTAAGCCGTACAACTGCAGTTACAGCTGCAGTAGACAATTTAGCTTTGTCTTGCTTAAATATGCAGATAAGAAGACAATATGGAAGCTCATGTTGCTCTGAAACCTTTCAGCTTTAATGCGATTTAAAAAAAAAAAAGTGATGCTGATGATAAGATATTCAAAGTCTTCACAATTTATCGTGAGAAACATTATTCTGAAGATGTTTCAGTTTTTTGTTTGGATATTAATCTTTTCAGGTAAACCTCTGCTCATCTTTACTTCTGAAAAAGTGCTCTTTTTGTCATAAAGCCATGTTACTGACCTGTTACATATTACATATTTTCATTCGAGTAACATAAACATTTAGCAGATAAAATTACTATCAAAAAATAAATGCCTCGTTTGTGCTTTGTGTACATTTCAATACACTCTGCTACTGCCTAATGCAGACTTATGACACGTGAATGTCTATTTGAACAGAAGTTGAATGACGTAGCATGATTCAAGATGACAAGTTTCCCTCCACACACATAATGACAGCATGTGGGATGGGATTTATATGTTGCATACACTTATTTATGGAAAAAAAGGAACCAATCTTAACTAATGCTGGCAGTTAAGCTAAAACTAATGAACTGCCACGCTGCCAACAAATCAGGTTTTTCCAAGTCCTCT
>VOQK01033865.1:15457-29792 GCA_015052645.1 Benitochromis conjunctus
TGCTTCTGACAGTTATTTCATCATGTACTCTTTCATGTTATTTTGTGCAAGGACTGTAAATGACATCTAACACCAGTTTTTTGTGTGACAAATCAACATGTTTCCCACTTTCAAAGTACAACTTTTTATTTGGCAAGTCAGCAAAAACTGGTCACAGGCAGGCCAAAGCATTCAGTCACTTTATTGCCTCCCTCTTCCCCTGAGAAGCTCCCCGTCTCAGCCAGGCATGGCTGGACAACGTTTGCCCGACTGCTAAATCACTGGTGGTACCAATAAAGCTTACTGCAATCGCATGGGGCCTCTGTGTTGCATGCAGTATTTTCTGCTTTTGGAAGCCAAATCTAGATCCTGTAGTAAGTTATTCTCCTAATTAAGATATTTCCTATTTTTCTTTTAGATAATTGTTGCTCGTAGATGAGTAAAAGTAAATGTTAATGTATGACAAAAGTTTTTCTTATAACTAGCTGACCTGTTGTTCCACTATAACAAATTTAAATATGAGTGAGACATATTTCCACACACAGTTATATGTAGAACAGTGTTGGATGATATAGATAAGTACACTTAGGTTAAGAGAGGTGATAAAGCTTTCTTAACAATCCTCCCCTCTACCAGGGTCAGACGATGCCCAGTTTTAGTCACCTGGCATTGCAATTTGAAACTGAAAATTTTAATCAGCATTTGCATATTTATAAAAAACAAAGTGTGTGTGTGGGGGTATCAATGAAAAAGAGAGAGGCACAGATGATGCACCTATGAGTCATTGTGGTATAGTGGCTAAAATAGAGCACAAAGAGATAAAAGGAAGCATCTGCAAGGCTTCCTAAACCATTCTTCGCTCTCTGTGACTCAGCCCAAGGCATTGTTCATATTTTGGGTTTTCTTCTGTGCCAGTATTCGTGGCTTTCCTTGAGCAATTAACTCTTTGCTTTTTGTAATTTTCACTTCTGTTGTAAGTCATATGAATGTCTCTATTTATCTATTTTTCATAAATGACTCTGTCTGCAGGGTAAATGATGATGCTCACAAACCAGCAAGAAAGAGGAAAAAAATGAAGAAATCCAGAAGCCAGATTCTTGACTCCATAGACGATTTGTTTACACTTGTTTAAAGTTTCCGCCCACCTGCAGAGGTGGCTATTTTTGTTGATTGACCCGCTACTTGGAATTGTAAAGCTTGATTGAAACATATGAGTCAACTGCATGAAATATACAGGAAACAATATTTTTTTTTTTTGCTTTTGCTTGATTTTTGAGTATACATAATGGACCTTTTTCTCAAAAGTGTCGAGCTCAGAGTTTGCATATATAGAAACTTCACCAAACAGATGAAAAAGCCTGCCACATATTAAAACTGCACATACTCTAACTTAATTGTTGTATGCATTGCATTCTCTGACTTTTTTCCAGTCAAAGTGCTACATTTCTATATTGTGCTGAAAGTACACAGTTATATGCTTTAATATTAAATAGAAACAAAGTCTCCAAGCTGAGATAAACTTGGATCTTTGACCTCCACTGCTAACAAATGCAGCATTAGCATTTGCCATTCAAAATTACCATGAGTCCAGCGGAAGCTACACTGTGTGATGCTAACCATATCAAAGTCTAAACATGAAACTGTAAATGAAATCTGGATCTAGCGACACTGACATCATCTACTTCTGGACTTCGTTAGTTGAAGCCTCAAAGCTTGATTTTTGGTGGTGACAGGTTAGAGTGCAAAGCTGGTTAGCAAGCTGAATCCATAAACTGTACACATGCAGACTCACACTCACAGACCAGATAACTAGAGCTGTAAACCACAGTAATAAATTACTAAAATTCTACTCACCAAAGCTGAAGCACAAACTTATTGCAGGAGCTGTGCCTCACAGCAGGATGTGTTATATAACTGAAAGTTCAAAGACAGTTGGCAGTTCACCGCACCCCTAATTTTAAGCCTCATTACCCTTTATAAAATTCTAATCGATCTATTAAAAATAATCACTCCCCAGCTACATAAATCAACTTTAAAGCTGAAATATTGACCACACACGTGTTAAACGTGCTGGTACGTACATGCGTGACACACTTTTGGAGCTAGAATGAAGTGGACATTAGAGGAACTGCAGTTTTTGTCACTTTATGTTTCAGTCCACAGGTCATTATTTCTGTGTGATGCTCTGAGATGGTTAGTTTAAGCTGGTTAGGTCTAAGTAGCGCTTACTTAGGAAGTAACAAAAAACTTTATTTAAATGCGACATCAAGAGAAGTTGTTAGTGATGACAAAGGTTTGTCTCACACTATTTCCAAAGAACACTTCATGCATAAATGTAATAGAGACTGAACTGCAGTATTTGATGCTAGCACTCAGATTCATTTCTAAGTTGTGATACTTTGAATGTCTACAACACTATGAGTCAACTGCTTTCAAAACATGATGTGTTTGTATTGTAATTCCTGGAATGATTTTCCTAAATCTTACCTCGGGCACTTGACCTCCAAACAACGATACTAAAACAGTAACACTGAAACTAATAACTGAAGCTAAGCATGTCATACAGTCACTACGTGTCTTTGGAGTTTGCTTTCTTTCAGCTCTGTGGGGGGTTAAATTTTCTACTTGCATCAGAATCCTTTTGTGTGTTTCTCCTTCTGTCTGCATGAACTCTATTCGCACACTTTGCACCCCTGCTTCTTTTTTTCCCTCTCTCTCTTTTTCTCTACAACTGTCTTCCTACTTGCCTCCTGCGGTGTTGCCCTTGCCCCTGTTCCTAGCAGTCCGTGCTCTGACAGGTGACCCCACAGAGCATCGGTCTCACATGGCTGGCTGTGTCCGCACAGATGTGTCCCTGCTTGTCCTTTTCTGTCTCTCTTCCTGTGATGTGGCCCTCTAGTGTCTACCCAAAGTCATCTCATGGGTTGTTGCCCCTCTTCAGTTTGGAGTCCTCTGCTGTCATTGTTCTTTTCCTCCATTCTTCCCTCCTCATAATTTCTTGTTCTTTTTTTCTCCCTTCCTCGCAATAACTTTTGATCTGCTCTGGCTCACATGAAATTCTTGCTGCCATGTCAGCTTCACAGGCTTTATTCTGTTCTGCCTCCGTCTCAATCCTTTTAATCTTTCTCAAATCCCACCCACCCCCTTTGATTTTCTGTGTTCCCATTGTTTTCATTTCTTTTCAGTGTTATTTCACCATTCCATCATTAACATTTAAGCCTTTTTGCCTTACCTGGAATCTGGTTTCTCTTCCTCTTGATGTTCGCTCCACATTTCCTAGATGCTCATTTTGCAGATTGTGATTTGAACATGGTATTAAATTCAAAACTAAAGACAGCGGAGAAAAAGAACCTCGCTAATCAGAGTTACAGATTTGAGGTGTTGTTTTTCTCCGACTAATCCAATCAAATATTTCTTTTAAAGCCAGATTAGCCCCAGTCATCCCAATACTTCACCTTGGATCACCGATCATATCTGTCGCCACAGAAAAGAGTGCAGAAAAGCTGAACCCAGGTGGAAAACATTACCTCAATGTTCACTACCTCCATATGAAAGACTCTCCCTCATTAACATGAAGGAGTTAAGTGACTTTGCTAGTTTCATTAACAACAGTAAATACAACCCAAGTTCTTGTTTGACTTGTTTCCCTTCATTAAAACAATGCCTTTAGAAAGCTGTTGCTCATCAACTCTTTGGGCTACTTGAGTGAAACAATATTTTTAATTGCAAATTGCAATCCAGTTGCCAACAAATCACAGCATTGAAAGAACATTATTGAAATTTACTAATGATATTTGTTTGCCTCACCAATAAAGGTGAACGTTCAATTTTACTCCTATGAGATTTATTTGGAGTCTTTATTACTGATCACATTTTTCATATTAACAGATTACTGACAGGTCTTTGCTTATATATGAGAGCTACTGAGAACCTTATTAGTGCAGCCGACGTCTCACATCATCTGACCAAGGTCTCCTAATTGTTCCACCTTCTTACCTTAAAGCCAAATATAATCCCAGGTTTAAGACCCTAGCACCCGAAGTTTGGCTTTCCTCATCAGGTGAGCTGAATCTGTGATTTACTACTCTGTAAAAAACTCATTTTTTACAGTAGCTTTCTCTTAATCTTTCTCCCATTATTTTGAGTCATAGTTTGCATCTATGTGTGTAAATGAAAATGACTATGTTGAAATGTATGTGAAACAGTATGGTTGATTATGCTGTCTTGTCCTTAAAATATGCTTTTATTCTAACTGTGAAACACTTTGTATTTTAAAAAGTCCTATACAAATAAAGTTATTATTTTTATTTTCCTTCACTGTGTCTAATAAAGTAGTTGCCAAAATTCAACAGTTTGCCATAATAATAACAATAATAGTAATAATAATAGTATTTCTGAGCTCTTCAGTGTAAGAAGCGAGACGCCTCAGCTATGACCACCAGCCTGTCTGCAGAACAAACTAAACTTTGAGAGGCAGTGAAGGAAAAAAAAGTGAAAACAGGGGAGGAAGTTATTATAAAGTTGTTGAAAAATAAAGGAAAGGTGATTATGGCGGATACATAGCTGCAGACAGTTTGTACCACCAGTTTGCAGACAGTGGAGGTTTTTGAAGAACACGCCACTTCAAGCCATGAAGCAATAGTCAGTGTGCTCTCTTATATACCTGCAGCAACACAGACACTTATATACAAGAAGAAATAGACACGCAAGTGCACAGTCCCTTCAGCCTTACTACGCGTAGTGCATTTCTATAGTGAATGCTTTGATGCCAGTTGCACCAGTTGCCCATGGTCATGGTGGCAAAAAGTCTAATCTGACAAACAAAGGAGAGTGGCTTAAGATTTTAACCTCCGCTGCTCCAGTAAATATCCAGTGGCATAAACACAACACCTCTCCCAAATAAATATTGAACCTCATTCCACCATGTCTAATTAAATAATAGCACTGGAGCCCAAGGCAGTTCATTGCTCAGATTTAGATTTGCATTTTAGAAAAACCACACTTCCTCTAAAGGTCCTGAGGTAAATATAAATTTTTGCTCCATGTTTGCACTTTTATTGTTTGAAAAGAATCTAGGAGGAAACAAAAAGGGGCAAGGTGACCTTTTGAAAATAGCTAGGCCAAATTTGGAAAACAGGAACAGAGTGGTGGTTGTGATGGTTAATGTTGCTGGTGGAACAGAGGCGTGGGGGTGGAGGTGTTGCGAGTAAGAGGGTAGAATTAAATTGCCCACAGAAGTCAGCTCTTCCGCTCATACTTTCACTCTGTGCCTCTTTTGGTGCCAGGAAGACAACCAGCCAGCAGCAGCACAAGGTAACCTTTCTCTAATTGATGTATGTGTGTGTGCGCAGCGCACCGGGCAGCCATATTGTGAGGGAGTCAAGAGTAGCCCAGGCCTCAGCATGTGGCAGGGTTTGACAGGAGGGGGTTGATGCAGCTGTGCAGCTTGAGTGATGCACCACAATCAGAAGCCAGTGTAATGGGCACAGTCTGGAGAGGGAGCTTTAATTTATCAACAGACTGAAAACTCTCAAATTCCAGTGTTTCACTAGAAAGAAGAGAGAAAAGAGCCAGAGCTTAATGAAAAGAACACATCCAAGCACCACAACAAATAATTAGACTCTACTGCAAATTATTGTGCAAGTGAATCCGCAAATAATTAGTAATCAGTAAGATTTCAGTAAACTAAACTAAACTTATGGAATTACTAAGGGTTATTAATGATGAATGGTAAACAAATCACTGTCAGAAAGTGCCGAAAAAAAGTAACGTTTTTGGGTTTAGCAGTCAAATATTACTTAAAGACATTAAAAGAAAACACAGCGCAGGGCTGATGTGGCAAATGTGCCCTCTGGAAATGAATTTGAGTGGAAAATATTCAAAAATTGTGTTTATAATGTCTATTTTCACATGAATTGTGAGATAGCTGACCTCTGGGCATATTGGCAGTCATCCCGGTGAATTGTGTAATAAAACACAACGGCTGAATATGACTTTTAAGATATTTTTTGACTGGTTCCACCCCTCGTTGACTTCATTAATGCAGTAAATAATTAAATATATACAACAGACTCTGAAATAGATTGAATTTGAAGCGCTGCTACTTCTTTACACTGTGACCAAAATTGGTGCTGTCCTTGGTGCTGATTCTGTCTGCAGAAGACGGTGTTCTCCATGGTCCTGAATCAGCAGCCAACTATATAAATAATTATGTGGCGATTTTTATTTATTTATTTTCAAACATACAACCAACGTTCACACACGGCAGAGGGGTGCCAGACCATTAACAGTAATAATATGTCTATTGCATGTCCACTTCACCTTTTATTAAGAAAAATCCAGGGGAAAAAAAAAAATAATAATCATGGGAAGCTTTGCTGAATACATTCGTTTCACTTAACACCTACGCTGATTTTGTTTACATGCGATAATGCCTTAGATCATCTTGGGCCAACCAGTGTTTAAGTGTGTGCCAATTATTCATTCAGCTAGAACATTTTTGCCTTCCCTACACAGCACTATGGTGATAGGGTTTTAAGGCTAATGTTTGCTCATTAACAAATTTACCAGCCATTCTGATGATGTGAATCAGCAGTGGCCTGGTAATGGACCTGCCTAGACAACAGGAATTTGTGTCTGTAATCACAGTTTTCTTTTCTTCTTTTTTTCCTCTCTTTATTCCTAATTGCCTTTCTTCAATTAAAATGTTTCCATAGTAACAGCTTGTAGTTTAGGCCATGAGGCTATATTTTAATGCCGCTGTGGAGCCACAAACACAGTACGATAGAATAAAAGTGCCACATGTGACCAGCATATAAAAAGCAGATTCACTCAGCCACAGTTAATGGAGACCAAATGGGAACATGCGGGATTTTAAGTATTAAGTAAAGTGCTGTCACCAAAAGCTGAGTCAATCCCTCAGATTTAAACATCCAACTTCAGCGATGCAAAATGGTTTTGGTCTGTAGTGATGACTTCCTCCCAGAAGAAAGCTACAAAATAGGTGAATTTGGTTTGCTATGATTCGCCAATTTTAGGGTAGGGGAGTGGCTACTTTTACTGACAATCATTCTAAAGCCAGCCAATAGCTGTGTGACAAGCCTCCAGGTAACTCAACTTTACCTCTGCTCTGTATTTGTGTCTTTAGAAGCACTTTTAAAACAATTATCTGACAGCCTATCCAATGAGATTGAGTTTGTTTTTTTACTGAATATTAGTTAATTAGTTACTAATCTCTTACTTCACACTGAGCAGTTTCATGTTCATATAAATACGTAAAAATTATTGCATAATCACCTGGATATTTTTGGTGTCATTATCTTAATTCTCTTTACACAGTGCACTAAAAACTGAGTATTATCACTCCAAAGATTAGCCAGAATATATACTACTTATTTTAAACAATACAATAATTTCTTAATTGAATACAAATACATTAAAAACTTTGTGAGCTGAAAATTGCAGTGAACTTGACCAGTTGTCCACCAGCATCAATTCAAGTAAAATGGGACTAAATGACTTACTGATTACAAACAAGTCTAAAAAGTCACAAGTTGTGATTGGTCAAAATTAATCACCATGTTCAATCTGTTGAAAATTAGTTTATTCTAAATATGTATAAGTTATAAGTTATTATTTGGACTGTTAGGGCTTGCTCCTGAAAGACCAAGTTTAAAACTAAAATCATAGCTTTGAGTAACATTGATAAAGTTAAGCATTTGTCTATCATCACAGCAAAATGTGTTGTTCTCATAGTTAACTGTTTAGAAACTGTAAAATCTAAAGCTGGTTGATGCTCGTGTTATAGGCCTGGGAATACTTGGGAACTGCCTTTAAGAGGATTACTTGGGAATATTTCCTGAGGAAGAAATAAAGTAAAGATCTGGTTCATGTAATGTTAAAATAGTTTCTCTCTTTTCGCCCCCTTTAAAACTTCAAAGTTGGTTCAAACAGTAAATGTTACCAGATAACGAGCCAGACTGAAGTCCCAGCAGTTTTTCCTAAACTTTAAATGACCTTAAAAAAGTTCAATTCAAAGTCTGTGAGCAAGAACCGGTGCCCCATTTGACACGGGCTAACAAAAGTATGACAATGGATGTAGAATAGAGCGATCACTCATTTCATAGTGGAAAATGCATTAATTTGCTTTTATATAACAAATACAGAAAAGAAAAAATATGTAGATTGTTATAAAGAACAAAGTGTTGTTTATTTCGAAGGAAAAGGCATTATTCACGATGCATGTTCTATGGAGATGCTTCTGTCACTGAAGTGAGAAGGTATATAAACAAGAAATTAAGTATAAAATTCCCATTAACACACTTCAGCTACAGCATAATCCAAAAGTGCTCTTTGCACATCGCTGCACAGTCCCACACTTGAACTGCATCCTTTTCATTAGTGGGGTCACGGGACAGATGCAGCCTGGAGTTGGCGCCGTAATAACTGTCACACAGGTTTTTCCAATTTAGTATCTGATTTATTAAATGAATGTATGCAAATCAAGTCAGTCACAATGTGGCAATTATCTGAAAGTCACATGAGAGCATGCTTACCAGCTGACAGATGTATGGCAAGGTGTTGTAACAGTGTGTAGCTGGCAGAGCAGTTACAGGATCTTTTTTCCTAGTGTTTCTGTCCTGTCACTGCTGGAGAAGGCAAAATTAGAACACATTTAATGATGTTGTTGAGCACAAAAGGCACACAGCGAAACAAGGACTGAATTCATATGACACAACTGAGACTGCCATACAAATTGGCCATGTTGCTGAAGCGGAGGCCGGGTTCATAACCATCGACAAAGCTTCTAACATGGAGAGGTTGAACTGGAGGAGGGGGTCAAGAGCAGGGCTGCTGTGAGAAAGAGCAGAGGGCAAAAGAGAAATGGCGCATTTCCCAAGGTGCCAGTTAACTCGTGTGGAATGACTCGCTGTTAACAAGAAAACACCAACCATCTACTCAGCTACTTTTGTTCCAAGTGTAATTTCCCGTTTATGGTTCTTGGTTTTTACAGAACCCCTGTGGTTTTATGCTGCTGTGCTGCTTTTCCCAGCAGAAACCCCCCATATTCAGTCACAAGGTCACTGCTTTGCACTTCTTTTGTTCTTTTTTTTTTAACCACAGTGGACATAGTTTCACATTAAAACACCACTGAATGTCAGTATTAGTGAGATATGCACTTCCCTGGATTTCCTTTGAATTCCAAAGTTACTTTAAGGCTCACAAACCTACAGTGACATTCAGTTAAAGCTGTCTTTGCAACGCTCCCGAGCAGAAACCAAAAGAGTTTGTATTCCCGCCCCTCCTTTTTTTTTATATCAATCATTACAAATAAATAAATATAAAAGAATGCAAGTTGAATTTTAGTGAAACAAAGGTCAGCAAAAGAGTATCAGCAAACTCTTGTTTTGTTTTCTTATGAATTCATTTTAATTTGTTTCACTCCATATTTTTTCTCCTGGTTGTTCATGCCCCCACTGCAGTGGCTCTATGCCAGACCCTTGGTTTGAGAACCACTAACTTGAAGTGTAAGCAGTAAAAGAGCAGTGTTTGTCAGTAGCTATGAGGAGAATAAATGAACATTTAGTTTTTAGCTTTCAATATATTTTTTATTCCTTCCGTTAGCATTGAATCAGCTTGAGATGAACACAGCAATTTGGTGATGATTTTTTTAAGTCAACAAAGGTCGTATATGTGCACATCTCTCATTGCATGGTTTATTATATAAGCTCCTGTCACCTGGTGAGTAAAAAAAAAAGTCCTCCATGATAGCTGACCAACAACACAAACAGAACAAAAGATACAGCGCATTTGTACTAATGACTATGATCGGTTCATACTGCACTGTGCCGGCTTCTCTATCATGTCTTCTAAAAAGTTTACAACAAACTTGCTTTTTAAATAATCTTATACACAAACAGAATTACTTTAACAGGTCAAAATAAATTTTTGTGTGTGGGAAATGACATTTGCATATTTACATATGTTAGCATCATTTACATTTGGCTACGGCACTGTATCTGTAACCACCCACATATTGTATGCATTACAAAAAATACAGTAGAAAAAAAAGTGGGTGGCTGGGAGGGGGCATTATTAGTAAACATACTGTAAAGATGTACACAAGGCACGCTACCCATGAAAGAACAGTAAATACAGGTACGTAGTCAGCAATCATCACATATATATATAAACATGAGTAATGAGACAGCCCAGGGGCAGGGAGTAAAAATCTGTAAGATAACAATGTGACATAATGAAAATGAAAGAACTGACAGTTTACATGTAAACATAATCTAAAATGTCACAACTACTCATTTAAATTGGTGAACAATTTCTTTACAGCTCACCTGCTATTGTTTTTCTGTGGCTACTATAGCAAAGATGACAACAGGTAGTGTTTGGGAGAATCATGTCGAGTAGATATAGAATAGTAACAACTGCAATTGCAGAAAATGTAAAAGCTCAGAAAACCAAGACTTCAGCAGCTCCTTGAGTTGTCCAGATGAATCCAAGTTCATCCATTGCAAAGATGCATTTTGGCGATTTAGTTATCCCACATTTCCTATCATGGACCTCAATATTTAACTAACTTTATTTCCCACCATTCCCCCATCTAACTTTAGAAAGCAACACAAAGCTACTCTGAATGCTTCAGATGGTAAAGTAATTCAACAGGCATGTATACGCCTAACGATCCTGGACAAATACTGTTGTCAGATGTTGCTAAATCTGTAGATGCGCATCTTGTCACGCATGCACAATTACACACAAATTGTCACCTGTGGATGATGATGATGATGATTACAAGCCCTGATAGGTACATATTGATTATTCTCTCCATAGTGTAATGGGCGTGTGAATGGCTACTGTCATTTTTTGACACAAGACTGAAATTAATCTTAAAATAAACACAATAAAAAAAACACATATTATTCACGCCATATCGTATGTGCGGCTAATGTTGATGGCCTTTTGTTTTTGTATGTAATTATCTTGCACAACATGTTGTTTACTTTACGATCAGCTGGTTCATCTGTCAGTGTCTTTCTCTGAGCTGCAGACACCTGAGACAAACAGCAAACAGCATCCCCAAACACTCACTGCTTGGTCAACTATCTCATAAATGTCACGCACCCCAGCCCTTGTTCTTTTTTATGTGACATGAGTAGGACCCTGACTGGCCACATTTAATCTTCTTGTAGCACCCTTAGGCCCCATTAAACACAAAGCCAACACCTGCAGTCTGAGAATAGCTTCCCCCTGCAGCATAGTTCTGAGCTGTAATGACTTTAAAGGTAAAATCACCTGATATTATAAATAGATTTCAGCAGTTATGGCACTTTAGGCGATTTTGGTGTGGGGTGTTTAAAATTGGAAAGCAACAACCACTAAAGTGGTGTAATGGAGTGGTTACATTTCAGCATGAGGAAGAACATGCACTTAGCAGCAAAACTACCACAGCAACAACTTGGAAAAAAAAAATGTAACAATGCACATGCGAAATGTCTCTTTATTGGTCTAAACATGGCCTCATCAAGTTGATGTTATTTTGAAATAGTATAACATTATATCAGCTAATGGGTGCACTCATTTGCAACATTTTCCCCTGAATTGTCTTGTATTGCATTTTTTCTCAATCACACTGATGCAGTTCTAACATGAGAAACATCATTCTCCATACTCTTAATGCAATTCTGAAATCAGTAACGTGTTTCTTGTGTTGGTGCATTTCACAACTCAGTCTGACAGCTAATCCAACAGTTTGTACTTCAAACAAGATATACCGTATATCTTCTAATAGTGGCCTGTCTCTTATTGACGCCCGTTTCTAATAAATGCCGGTTTGAAAACATGTCACGACAAATAGACGCCAGTCTCCAATAGTAGTCAGGTGACCATCGACCCGGAAGTCCCTCCGTGCTGTCGTCGGTCTTCCTGCATCTCATCACTCAGCTAGCTGTTTCCAATCAGCCATCATCTACGACCAGCGGCATTTAGCGACCGTCGAAGTGGGATTATTACACTGAACTGGAACTGTCAGCTAGCGAACCTGCTAACTGTGATTTTCTGGTCTTTTACTTCCTCTCGAGGAGAGTCGGGCGGAGAGAAGTTTCGGGGAACACCACTCGTGCACTGGGCTACCACAGACAAGGAGACACTCGGGAGCAAAGGAGTAGCACAATTGGAAACTGCATTATTTGTGAACTGTTGGAATACGTTTTGGAGCACTGTAAATACGGTAAACGCACTGTCTTTTCACCTCAGTCTAAAAACCGCGCCTGGGTCCTCTTTCCTTCTCATTTCTGCGACAATTCCGTCTGAGAAGGGAATAAGAGCCGGTCTCCAACAACCGCCGGTCTATTTCGCCGGGCCAGTCAAATATTTTTTTGAATCAACGCCGGGGCTACTATTGGAAGACATTCGGTACAAGAAAATTCCATGAAAAAGTGTTTACCCACTCTATCTTTTCTTTGTGTTCTGCATATTTGTCACATTTAAATGTTTAAGCTCATCAATGCGATTGAGAAAATTTGTAATAAATGAAATAATTTTAAAACTCATTTTAAAAAAACTAAGAAATCAGGAGGGGGCTAATACTTTCTTGTGGCACTGCATATATAAGGCCAATCACACAACTAATAAGTTTTTAATAGTGAAATTGCACTTTAGTTGAAAGCAAATATGAACACATTTGCTTCCAATAAACAGTCAACAGGACGGCTAGATTGGAATAATTAACAGACAGAATGGGAGCAGACGAAAAATATTATATTTTAAATTCTCCCCTTAAGACTAGCAAGACAAAAAGCAACTTGTTCATGTTCAGGTTTTTTAAAATCATGTCACATGCAAATTGTGGGTTTTAATTTTTTTCCAGCAATCAGCACCATCGCCATGGCAACTAACTGCAGCTGTGCTTACATAGGTGTTAAAATTGAGAGCTGACAAACAGAGACATTTGAATGTCATTGGTTGATACTTGTCATGTGTTTTCAAATCAAACTCTTTTCTCCCTCCCAGACACATGGATGAATATCTTTGTAGGGCCCTTGATGAAATAGAACTTGAGATATTTCTGTCTATGTAAACCTTTTTTATCTTTCTTTCTCTCAAAGTGAAAATGTCTGAGAACTTTATTAAATATTCCTGTGATCACCATATTAAGTACAGGACTGGTTAGAGGACTGGTTAAGTGTAGCTGAGCTTTAGAGTTGAGGGAAACTGCTAAGGTGTTTTGTGTATCCTCTGAACAGAGGCAAGGGGACAAGGAGACTTTTGGCAAAAGAGGAAGTACAGGAAAATATCCAAACAAAGAGTTTAGCAAAGATGATAGTCAAGGAAGATGAAGAAAGTAGACAGGAATACAGGGATGATTAACTGAAGACTGTGTTGAGAAGATGGAATAAATACCATGAGAAGACCATGAATGGAGAAAATATAAGAGAGAGGAGGATAGAGGGCAATGGGTGAATCAGGAAGTGCGGGGGCTTAGTAACAAGGAAGTCAGGGCATCTATGACAGTGATGAAGAGTAGATGCGGTCGGTTCAAATATCTATGGGAAAAAACAGTGGACTTTTTGATCAGACTGGTGATGTCAGGAGTGGCAGAGAAGTATGTGAGGGAGACGCAGGACTGTCTGTTGACAAGACAATGGTCAGGTGTGTGGTAGGTGTAACAGACTGGTTCAAGGTGGGTGTGGATTACATCAGGGTTCAGCTCTGAGCTCCTTCTTGTTTGCAGTGGTGATGGAGAGGTTGACAGATGAGGTTGACAAAAAGAGCCTGGATAAGTGGAGGTATGCACTGAAGAGCAGAGGCATGAAAGTACCGCAATTTCTGGATTATAATCCGTTACTTTTTACCCATATCCGCAGCAGGTCTCCAAGGTGAACAGCCTCTGGTATGTTAGAACAAGGCAGGTAAGGGAAGTCGGCAAGTCAGATCCGTAACTTCGGGATAAGGATTGGCTCTAAGGGCTGGGTCGATCGGGCTTGGGTGCGAAGCGGGGCTGGGCTCGCGCCGCGGCGGGGGGAACAGTCGCTCCGTCGTCCTCCCCTCTCCGCCGCCGGAAGCACGGTGCGCGGCCCGCCTCGCGGGGCTCATGTCTGCGGCGCGTCGCATGGCGTGGGTTTTCACAGGGCGGGTTTTCACGGGGCGGTGTCCCATAATAAAAAGAATGTGTTCCAAAACAGTCATCTCTTTCCTGACAATCCCCTTTGTGTATATTCTCTTACATATGATAATTAAACATTAAAACACCTGCGGCTTTTAGTCCGGTGCGGCTAATGAATGAACAAAATAGGATTTTTTCGTAATTTCAAATTGTGCGGCTAATATTCAGGTGCACCTTGTA
>VOQK01033868.1:0-18747 GCA_015052645.1 Benitochromis conjunctus
GCTTCATGTTCCCGTATGTAGCAAGACAGTGAGTGGCTGCCCTTTTAAACTACATGAAGAAATAACTGTTTGTTGCAAACATAGATGGAAAAGCAGTAAATTAGACAAAAACAAGAGTTTGCAAAGTCAGTATGTCATGGTCCTGGGTCATTCTACCCAGCGTTTTTGAGTTTTCTTGTATTTTCTATCATTTTATATCACGTTTAAGTCACGTTGTTATTCCAAAGGTTTATTTTACTGTGCCTAGGTTATTCTGCTAGTTGGTTTGTTAGATTCACCCTGTGTCTTTGCCCTCTGTGTCTCCCTTGGTGCGTCTGTGTTTATATAGTGGTGTGAGGTCTTGTGCCTTGTTTCCCCTTGTGTTTTATTTCATCTTGTTTTCCCAGCCCGTCTTGTCTGCCTCTTATATCGCCTTTTCCGTTTAGCAAATAAAGCTGGCTTTGAGCGTACGTCCTGTTTCCGAGAGTTTTGCAGTAACTTTGAAAGACAACACTAAATTATCTGTTTCCAAGCTAGCCAAGAGCCTAAGATTGTTTCTGAGCTTACTCACCTGGTTACATTTCATGTGCCCAGTTTTGGTTTTACTGCTGGAAAAAGGACAAAGACTGTGTTTAGTGCTGCTCCCCAACCAGTTTGCTTGGACACTGCCTGTGTTAACCCACCTGTTCCCGTGACTGCTCCTGAGCTTCTGTCTCCTCCTCCTGGCCCTGCTCCCAGGGCAGCTGCAGTCCAGTTGTCCCCTGCACCTGTATCAGTTTCCCGGGTGAGGGGGCTGGGGCCCAGTTGGTCCCTGTTCTGGTTTCCAGGCCGGATGAGGCTCTGCTAATTCCTGCACACGTACCAGCTCCTTGGGTGAGGATCGCAGCTGCCCAGCCGTTGCCGCTGCCTGTTCCGGATCCCAGGGTGAGGGCAGCCATGAACCAGCTTCCTCCTGCACCTGTACCTACTCCTCGGGTGGGAGTGACTGGTGTCCGATCTGCTCCATTACCCATGCCGGTCCCCGAGGTGAGGCCCGCCAGGACACAGCCTGTCTCCGCACCCGTACTTACTCCTCGGAAACAGGACCATGACATACTGACTTTGCAAACTCTTGTTTTTGGGTAATTTATTGCTTTTCCATCTATGTTTGCAACAAACAGTTATTTATTCATGTAGTTTAAAAGGGCAGCCACTCACTGTCTTGCTACATACGGGAACATGAAGCAGTTACAGTATTTACATGCACTGAATCAGTTATTGGCCATTCTGCCATTAAGGTCTTATTAGGGTTAAACTCCTGACATGCCCCTATGACACAATGTGATTGAGCATCCTTTCTGTGAAGAATTAGCCAGTTACAGAATACACCCATTAACAGCGCTTGGCAGAAAATACTGGGCGTAAGAGGCTTGTCCTGAACAGCTTTGTCCTTCTCTCACAAGAAGAGACAAAAAATCAACAGGAAATGGAAAGCAGAGGCCAACGGGGCCAATTAATTCTCAGTACAGGAAATAAGGACCAATAGCAATATTTAATAAAAACAAAAATAGCTTAATGTCAAACCAAGTGTTGCAAGGCTTACAAGATACAAAGACTTTCAGTTCTTTGTGCCATCATATTAAAACTCACACATGTAAAATTCTTTAAAATGAGGCTCAGTCCTACAGTCTTCAATACATTATTTATATACGTCATATTAGAAATAATTATAAATGTAGTTAATCGATATTTATTAGTAAAAAACAGAAAAATAAAAAATAAATGGGACAAACATAAATAATTAAAAAAATGAACCCTTGTATAAATCTTATGTACACAAGGTAAAAGGAGGTGTGAAATGTCTCCTAATGTTGCTTTACTGATGTTTTACTGATCCTGCTACCAACCAGCACTGCTGCTGATGCGTGGTGTAATAAACACAGAACACTGAAGTAAACAAATCGGCCCCATCGAGCAGCCTATTGTCAAATATACCTAATCTAACTTTTCGAGTCAGGATCAGATCGATACCGATTTCATCTTTTCATAATCCACCCACCCTGCCGTACAACCTAGAGGACACAAAGGATATGTTGCTAACCACATTTCAAAGGACATCCCCAGGTCCAGTGTTTATGCCCCGATATCTTAGACCTTTGCAAAGGGATACTTAAATTATGGATTATAGGAAATGTTGTGTTCAGGAGGCTCAGGAGAGTTGGCTCAGCAACCATTACTACAATCACCACTACAACCTTTACTTCAGTCACTAGCTCAGTCGCTAGCTCTGTTGTCAGCACTATTACCAGCTTAGTCATCCATTCTGTCACCAGCTCAGTTTCTAGTTCTGTTTCTAGTTCACTCATTAGCTTTGTCAGCAGCTCAGTCAGTAGCTCAGCCACCTGTTCAGCCACTTCCATCCTCTGCTGGAAGCTCTGGTGAGCTCATTCAGCCAGCTGAGGACTGCATCTTGTTGACAAAGTCCGGACAGACTGTTTGCACTGCACAGCCCCAACCGCTGTTTCCCGGGCTGGCTGCGTGCCCTGAGCAGCTACAGTTAGCGTTAGGGGTCTCCGCACCTGCTGGCCCTGTGTCTGTTCCCGCTGGGGGTTCTGGAGAACCGCGCCAGCCGTCTGTTCCCGCTGGTCGCTCTGGTGAGCCCGGCCAGCACCTTTTTGTGTCTGCTGGTGGCTCTGGTGAATCCGTTCAGCCACCACCTGCTGCTTCCATGCCGTCGCCTCCATTTCCACCATCGACTGCTTCTACTCCATTGCCTGCAGTGCCACCAGCTACCTCATCTCCTGCGGCTGCCACGTCGCCATTTGGTTCAGCTCCATCGCGTGTGGATGCCACACCGCCATCAGGTCCTGCGCCGTCTGGTCCAGTGCCTGCGTCTGGTCCCGCTCGTCCACATCCAGCACAGCCTGTTCGTCCACGTCCAGCACCTCACCATTGCCGGCCACTTTCCAAACCATGGGCTGGACATCTTGGCTGTCATGGACAGCCTCATGAACTCTGTTGCCGCCGTCTTCCATGCGGTCAGCCTCTGGACCTTCTCTGTCACCTGTGCCGCTGCCACTTTTCTCGTTGTCGGCACCCTGAACTGTTAACCTATGGCCTGTTGTGCTGTTGCCCTCCAGCTCGGCACCCTGAACTGTGCTGTTTTGGATCCCCGTGCTGTCGGCCTCCTGGTCGGCCTCTGAACTGTGTTTTTTGGACTCATGGTCAACCTCGGCACTCCTGTTTTGCACCCTGTGCTCCAGTACTGTCATGGTCCTGGGTCATTCTACCCAGCGTTTTTGAGTTTTCTTGTATTTTCTATCATTTTGTATCATGTTTAAGTCACGTTGTTATTCTATATGTTTATTCTACTGTGCCTAGCTTATTCTGCTTCGTTGGCTTGTTAGATTCACCCTGTTTTTGCCCTTTGTGTCTCCATCATTGTGTTTGTGTTCATATAGTGGTGTGAGTTTGTGTGCTTTAGTTCAATTCATTCAGTTCAATTCAGTTCAGCTCCTTTTTGGAAGCACTTTGCATCAGTGGGAAACAAAAACTCCCTTTTAAAAAGGGGAAACCTCAGAGATCAGAGGAGTGAGAGCCAGAGTTTGAAATTTCTAATGAGTAAATATAGTAGTGGTTTATGAAGACAACAAGAATGAAAAGAGTTCAGTGAAGAAAGATTTTCAGTTCATCATGGGAAGCACCACCAGCAGCATAATTAAAGAATAATTAATGAATAGTTCAGGGTCATCTGATTCAGGTGTAACTCTAAAGGAGACTTTTTAGCCTTGAAAAGTAGAGAGTCTTCCGAATCCAAATTGGAAGCTGGTTCCACAGAAGAGGGCCTGAAAGCTGAAGGCTGTAACCAAACCTTTTTTATGCACCATGCAACCCAAAAGTTGGATGATGCGTAAAAATCTGAAATTCAGCCCTAAACCATGACAGAACCTCCGCTGTATTTTGCAGATTGCTGTCTATACTCACGGTTGTACCTCTGTATTTACCTGCTCCGTACAGGTTGATGACTTGAACCACAAATTTGGATTTATCTCTCAGTAGGACCCGTTGACACTGATTTTCAGTGTGTAACTTGGTGTTTTTCAGACTTTTTCAGTTCCTTAAGAATGGCTTCTTGACAGCCATTGAGCCCATTGCTAAAGAGGCTTCAGTGAATTGTAGATGGGTCAACTGAAGGGGCAAATGAATTTTTCAGGTCTTTTTACCGTTTCTTAATTATGTGATTTTCAGATACAGTTCATTTGTTATACATAGTTCTTTTGGCCCCTTTAGAAATGGTCTCAATGGCTGTCACCAGCTCAGTTTCTACTATGAATTCATAGTAATTTATAGAAAAATGTATAGTGGCTTAACAAGAAAGCATTGTTCTGAAAAAGATAAAAAAAAACCAAGGACTGGACTGAAAATGCATGAAAAAGTAGCCATTGACGAAAGAAAAAACTTTGAAAGATGCTTAGATACCCTGGAGAGATATTAATAAGAAGATCTGGATCCTTGGAAGTAAAGTATAAAGAAAGACTTTTACACAGTTCTATATTTGTGATGCCACCTTAATAATAAGCACCTTCATTTAGAAACTGCACTTTGTGTTTACTTGTTATTTTTGTCTAATATTTAAATTTGTTTGTTTGTTTGTTGTGACAAACATACACAAACTAGGAACCAAACACTTTTCCACACCACTGTAAATGGAGCACAAGCATTAGTATTAGTCAGTAATTCAGGCTTGTTGAGACTTTGTAGCCTTTGTAGTAACTTAGACAGGCTGACTGGAGTCTAATTATCTGGGAAGCATGAATTATTATATTATCAGAAGCAGAGTTCTGGACTCACTGATAGGCTGACATTACAATCCCTGTGTGTCATGTTAACAAATATTAATGTTTCAAGTTACATCTAAACATATTTTCTTGTCGATATACAAGTTTGTTTCAGCCTCGAGATAAATTGGCTGAAGATAACGCATCAAAAGATCACATTTTGACAGTACTGACTCATTTTTTTTAATGACAATAACATTCCACTATTATAAAATGAATTATGTGACCCTATAATCACATAAAAAAATCCACCGTACATGTAATGGATTTCAAATCAGTGGAATGGAAGTGGGAAAAAAATAAAAAGCTTCAGCATAAAACATCTTTCAAGCATTTAAAACTTTTACCATTACAAGTACAACTTACAACTATAACATAATTCACTTTAATACCCCATTAGCACACAGAGTCCAACTATCATGGCTTCATGCTATATTAGCTTTTATGAAATGCACCAAATTGAATCAAATGACATAAGCCAGTTATGTCATTAATATTAATTTCCAGCGGAGAGGCCCTTGTGTGACATGTGTGAAATGGGGTTGCGACTTTCACATTTGTTCAATGTCAAAATCAGCACTGGATCATAAAGCCTATTGCTAAAAATCCTCTCAGTTTAAGTTTCATTTCATTCTTCATTCCATTTCATTTCATTGTACGTATTGAATGTTATATTTTGACAACATTAACTGCAGGTTCAGGAACTAGAGTAATAACAAATGCATTGAAAGGATTCAGTGTTAGAAAACGATCAGTTTCAGCCATTAATATTGTAATCTGATATCAAATTCAATCAGTGGCCCTTTAGCGGAGATAAAGTTTATTATATTCCATGCAAGAAGCTTCCTTTTGCTATCTTGTAGCTGTCAGATAGTCCCGATCTTTCCGCCTTCCTGATTCTTAATGCCTCGCATTCAGAGACTAAGTGACAGATTGATAGCTCAGCTCTAATACTACGCCTGCTCCGTCAGCCTGAGAAAGGCCATGTCTTCTTTCCTCCATTCAGGAGTTACATGACAGGGGTGTAAGTCATAAGGAGCACTGGTGCCATTATAACATCATCCTCATCCGTTAGTAAGTGGATTATGGGGCTGGAGAGCTGGCATGCTTTGATGTGTGGTTTGGTTTTATTGGCTCTATAAGAGAACACAGTTCACTTAGTCTCCACTTGGATTCCAAGTAATGCCTGGCATTAAACAGTTTTTTCCCTGCATTCCCTGTATTAGCCCCCTCCGTGTATGGGCACTAATGCTGGTTGATGGGTTTGAATTACATTTGTCACTGAGGTAGATTTGATTGAGGACCATTATCAGTACTTGACATTTGACAACTTATTGAAGTTTACTCAGGGATGATTGAAACAATGGGGTGCTTAGAAATACATTTGTGCTTCAGTACTTATAAATGTGTATGCTTATTTATCAAATGGAAAATTTCATCAGCTTTGTTTATTGTGCTGCGTTTGAGAAAATAATGTAACTCTAATAACAAAAAACCACATAAATGTAAAAATATGGTGAACAAACTAAAGTAGATATGAGAGTTCAAGGGTAGTCATGCAGGTTTAAAAGAAATATTAATGCTTTTTGTTTGTTTTTTCAGCCAGCTGCTGGAACTTCTTTTCATTTTTGTGATTTTCAGAAAGCAAACAGCACTCCTGCATGATTAACTCAAACCCAAAGACTCTGGACACTGGCATCCTCTCACGCCTCTGATAGATCATTGTCCCATAACACAAATATGTATGAGTGAACGAGATGATATCTTTTGGAGGACGCTTTCTGTAACTTGAAATGAAAATGAAAACAGATAAAGGGAACAAAGACAAAGTGGTGGAGGACACTGGGTCATGGGGTCCTGGTTAGGGAGGGTTTTTGACTGGAAAGCCTGTCTTGCAAGGGCAACAGACTGTCTGCCATCACTGTGGGACGTCTGCGGGTGCAGGCAGGGGTGAAGAGAGCCCCAGGTGGCAGTGGACTCACATGCCTTGGGAATCTGCATGGCAACTACCCCGGGCAAGCAAGAGATAGCCAATGCTAAAAGCAAACCGATGCACACTATAGAAAGGGACCAGGTAAGAGTGATCTGCATCCACGGGTTCAACAACAAAACCTCGATAGTTTTACTTTCTTCAGATAGATGCTGCTGACTGAAGGCTTTCTTTTAGTCAACCTGCCTCAAGTCACACTAAAGAGGGAGTGATTTGAGGCTTTAAGGGAGAGGCACAATCATCACTGCAAAGGAGATATCACAAAAGCATCATAGGAAAAATAAATGCAGAACAATTTTTCTCAAAAGTTTTTTTTTTCCACAATCATTACCAGACTAAAAAAACACTGAGATTAAAACCCAGTTAAAACCCTTTCCTTGTAATGAACGCTACAAGCAAATTGAGATTTACTCGGGTGCTGATTTGTTGTGTTTTATATAAACTGTAAGTCTTGGTCTCGTTTTGCCGTCCACCAAATGTGTGGGGCTGGCTGTTTACCTACTGAATTCTTTAATAGGTTCAGTTGTTAATGTTGTCTTCTTAACAGGCAGCAAATGGTTCACAGAGACCCATTTTTACAGCTCATTAAGTGATTTGATCGTTTGTTAATGTAAAAATATTGTTTAGTGCAGCTTTAAGTGTGTTGCTGCTGTCCATGACTGTTCTGGCAGAGAGAAATGTCCGATCCTCAGCTGGTTCAGTTCCATTTAGAGTACAGTCACTGCTTCATTTCTGTGAAAAGGGGTTTGCAAGGGTGACTTTCAAAGAGCTAAAAATGTAATCATTACAAACAAAATGACCCTCGTCTTCTCTCTGTCCACTGCACATGCAGATTTACTGCACAAGTACCCCATATCATGGTGCTATTTGTTAATGTCCTTGACTGTGCAGATTAAACAAACAACTTATGCAAATAGGCCACAACATTTGCTGATTTAAATTAATAATAGCAACCAAAATCCCATTTTTATTCAGCCACAGACTCCCTAATATGTTTGAAAAGGGATATTTTATGTAAATTACTCATTGAAATCCAGTTTTCATTTAATCATTTTTGCTTATCTTTGCATAACTCTACTTGTTTGACTGAGCAGACGCAGTTCATTTCTAATTGATTTTTTTTTCCCTGTCACTGTTTTTGAATCAGTTTCACTTAAGCCTTGTTGTAATAGTGTAGTGAATCACTATTGCTTACAGGGAGGATCAGTTAGGTACTGGTTTATTTTACTCATTATTTTGAATGAACAGAAAAAAGAGTTTTGCATCTTTATGTGTCGAGTTAAGTGATGCACAGTCTGTAAACACAGAGCACCTAGCCAGAGGGAGAAATGATCCAGTTTGCTGTGAAATCTTCTGACTGGTGGGTTTAATTTCTAAAAGAAAAAAGAAAAGATCTCCAGTGTTAGATTCCTCCTGTCTCTCTCTATGTGCACTGTCAAGCTGACATTTTCATAACTCTTTTTGACCTTTTCCAAATTGCACAATTTATCTGATTTTGATTTTTTGATGGAGCTCAGCTGCTGGTATCAGATTAATCACGAGGAGGTGATAAATTGCATGCACTGTGCATGCAGTGTGATGTGTTACAGTCTTGCCTGCATGTTATCTCACTGTTCCCATGTCTTTCATTAAATCATTCAATAACTTTAAATATGCAAAACAGTCACACCCAAAACATAAACCTGCCCACGAACAATCGCTGCCTTTATCTATAGAGGAGATGTGGTCTGATATTCAGACTTAGAATCCCTCTCTCACCCTCCTGTGTTTTCACAGGCTGTGTGCTTTTGACTTGCCTTGACTTTGATCCATATCCTGCTTCTTGGCAGGATTCTCTGACTCTGCTCTCGCTTGTTCTGCTCTCCCTTTGACTGTAAACCCTTTCATTGGCTCGCTCTCTCTCCGGTTTCTGTCTGATTCTGTCTCGATCCACTCTGCTAACCTGTCCTCAGGGCAGGCTCATCGCCCTTCATCTGTCCATCTTGTGCCTTCTCTGCGGGTGTAGATGCCACTGCATCCTTTTCACCATCAGCTCCCTCATAAGTCATTAAAATCAGAGGGAGAAAGATGAAAATGAAAACAGTTATGTGACCTGAGTCATGACCCAGTCATGTGAGATCAGTACCTCCTGAGTTGAATGTCACAATTGACTTCTGTCTTCTGTTTCCACAGGCCGCGAGCAGGGCAGATTTGTTTTTAACTTTTGTCACATCTCCGCGTTGTGATGTGAAATGGGCCTGCGCTAATCACACTGTGGCTTCAGTGTCTGCAGAGAGTAACACTGGAAGCAACTAATGAATGATAATTCTTTTGTTGCAGCTTGAGTTTCACTGCTAGAGATTCAAATTATACAAATTTCAACAAGTACGTTATGAAGCCGCAGATAAAATGTGAGGAAACGGCAAAAGATGGCCATGGATACACATCTAAAACCTGTGGAAATGAAAGTCTCACATGTCACTCAGTGGATGGCGAATGGATCATAGAGAGACCGTTCAAAAGGATGGAGCTAACATTAGTCACCTAACACAGGAATGCCATATCAGCTGAGCTTACCTGTTCTCTTCTCAGACTAGCTGAGTAATGATGCAAGTTCACAGGTGTGAAGCATCAAATGCATATGACAGATACCAAAACAAACATGATGACACTTTGGTCACTATCTACAGCTGCACCTCTACCACGCTGTGAAAAGCAGGTGTGCTGAGGGTACTCCACCACCCACTGGCAGATGGTAGAGGACCTTCAAACTACAAAATATGACATGAATAACAAGGTTTCTCAAAATTGTGTTGGTTGCATTCCTCAATCCACTTTTATTTGCACTAAATGTTTATTGGTGGATCTCATTTTTCCCTAGTAGTCTTGATGTAAACCGAGACAGCAGAACATGAGAATCACTGCCGAGCAGCATCAAAGTGATGCCATATGTGCATCTACTAAAAATCTCAGGACAAGTTCAAATTTGGTGACCTCAACGTCAGAGGTCAGGTTTTCGGATAATCTTGTGAATGTGATCACTTCAGAATGAAGCGACATAATGAAGAGATTTTCAGGTTCATACTATAGGTGGATCTTCTAGGCTGGTGGTGGCTGGTATATGATCCTAAAACATCACACCTACACTGTACTTACTGACTTCATAACAGATTTCTATATTTTCTACAATTCTCCATCGTAGATCTGCACCAACTTTCCCAGTGTTCTGAGTATTGGTCAGAACAAACCAGTCCATTTTATGCTGGCCAAAAACAGCAGTTGCAGTCGAATGTGATCTCTAATTGGAGGTTAATAGACTGTTAATAGACCTTGGTCTTATCCAGTAGAAGCTTTAGCACCACTTATTAAAATATTTAAGTGAATCTTTGCATATATTTGAGTTTAAATACTTTTGACTCCCTGTGGATTAGAAAAACTACAAAATAGATTCAAACCTGTGCACCTAATTCTTGGTATTTAAAGTCATTAAAAATGGATGCTGTACAGTCGATCCACCCTGGAAAAAGAATATAGAAATCATGCAAATGATTAAAAGCCTAAAATTACCATGAGCTTCATTCCCATAATTGTATGTAAACGTCATAAGAGCCTTCAAAACAGTCAGTGTATTGCTGCTCTTGGATAATGTTGTTTTTGCTTTGCATATGCTTCACATCAGATCAGCTTAGGCTTTATGGCAGTGTCAGTGGATGTTAAACTGAAGAGTGATTCTGTGTTCAGTATTGTTTTCCCTTTAGTGGTATTTATGGCTTTGCCTGTAAATAACAGCGTTGGTGGTTTTTTCATTGATGCTCTTTCCATTTGCTATATGCGTGTGCTTTCTAAGATTACTATACTTTTATAGACAAGTATTATATAATTAAAAAATTATTAAAAATTCAGTTCATTGACAAAGACCTTAGTCATATGAAACCATACATAAGCAATGTACATTTTGCAGCATGTGCAATTTATACAGACCAAACAAATGTAGCCTGTATTGGAAAATGTAATGTTTTTCATCAATATGAGGGCTGAAGGTGCCGCTCCAGGACAAGGCTGTTTGGCATGTACTCCATAAAATCACAGCATATGATTTTCTGACTTCTGTGTTGACCTAATGAGATGGAACATTTTAATTAGTGAGCTGGATTCTTCACTGTCAGGCTAACTCTTGTGCCTATCTCCACACAATGTGTTGAGGTATGACACATGCAACAACATGAATAAGTGCATTGTTTAAATTTAAGAAAAAATCTCAGCACTTAAAATGTTGGCATGAGTTGAATTTTGAAGTTAAGATTAAACAAATGAAGGTAAAAGGCGTATTATGCTACCGTTTGACCTTGAAACAAAGTAGAGGAATGTTTCTGAGAGCTAGTGTTATTCAAGACAGTAAACTGTCGCTGCAACCTTTTTCAAATGTTGCTGTTGGCATCGCGACTTTGACTTTGATCCGTATTCTATTGGCATGATTTTCTGACTCTGTTCTCGCCTTTGACTCCCACTGCTTTCTCTCTCCCCGCTTCTGTCTCCTCTCTCCCTTTTTTTTCTGTCTCTCCTCCAAATGCCACCCTCCTCCCCTCAGGGCGGGATGATTGCCCTTCTGCTGTCCATCCTCTGCCTGGTCCTGATCCTCTACACTCGCAGGCGCTGGTGTAAACGCCGCCGCATCCCTCAGCCCCAGAAGAGTGCAAGCGCTGAGGCGGCTAATGAAATCCACTACATCCCATCAGTGCTGATGGGAGGCCAGGCACGCGAGAGCTTAAGGAACTCCCGGGGTCAGGGTCCAAACTCCAGCGGTACCCTGAGTATCCGGGAGACGCCGATTTTGGATGGGTACAAGCAGGGTTTGGATGTGGGATGGTTAGAGCTCAAGCCCTAAAAATAAGCACATAGCATGCGTACACATTTCTGAGTTGAATAATAATGTCTTGTTTATTCCATGTTACACAAGTAGAGCTTAATATTGGCTGAGTATAGACAGCTGCTTCCACAAATCAGCCTGTACACAACACACTTGGTTTTATTGTATTAGCCTGTAATGTGTTTTGATGCCTTTATCAGTACATTCCGTCACGCATTAGCCACTTGTGACATTTTTTCTAATTTAGATAAGTCCTGATAATGATTTTGCTAATTGATTTCAACTACATCCCCAGGTATGAGTATGACATTACCGACCTGCGTCACCATCTGCAGCGGGAGTGCATGAATGGTGGGGAGGAATTTGCCAGCCAAGTCACCCGTACCCTGGACTCGCTCCAGGGCTGTAATGACAAGAATAATATGGACCTCGCACCTGGTAAGCTGAAGGATGCACAAACAGCCAGGTCAGAAAACACACAGGACTTAATGAACAAGGTGCACTGAGCAATATTTCTCATGATAATTAGTACACTACATAAAAGTGGTCACTTTTAGACATGATCGTTTACCTTTACTTTATGGTCATCAGGTTATTGGCCGCTATCAGTATTTAGCCATAAACAATATTTATTGTATATTTTCGTCTCATGCTGTCACACATTTTCAGCAGAAAAACGCAGATAATTTCATGTCCTACCAAACGGGAGACAAGCGTAGCACCTAGCTGGAGACGAAAAACAGAGCTAAAAGTAAACGATATACTGTAGTACATCTACACAAAAATAGAAAAAAAATATAATATATATTACACCCAAAAATGCTAATGTTCCTGTGTCTGTTTTAAACTTGACAAATGTATCATTTCTGTTTGTTTCTTTGTTTGTTTTCATACTACACTATGCATTTTTCTAAGTAATGTTAAAGGCTGAGACTAACTATGAAATGTTATCTTTTATAGTCACAAAGCACTTACATTATATTGCAGATGTCACTGTACTCACTTATTAACGCATTTGTTTTCCCTCCTCTTCAGCCATACAGTTTTCTAAGAGCGATATTACAAGACAATATGTTAAAAGGGGTTATGTTTGCGTGTTACACAAACTTAGTTGCAGTAATTGCAGAGTGAAATAAATGAAAAACTAATTGGATTTTTAATTAAAAAACATAAGTTTTATTTTCTATCATAGGTTAGAAGTAATTATCTAAATGAATTTGGAGGGAATGATAGAGGATAAAAAAATATTTTCACAAACATGCAGGCTGGAAATGTTTTTCTTGTGAAAAAATCCACAAAAATAAAACATCTTCTTCACTGGTTTTCAAAGTTAGTAGAATAACATCAGCTGTGTGACTCATGTAGAATGCAGATCAGATATAAATATAACATGACAGCAGCTATTATTTTAAACAGTATTTTTTTTTGTCACCACTGGAATAATTATAGAGTCACATACCTGCCAAGAAGTTTGGATTTTAGGTTTTAGAGAATGGGTTTTTCATAATTGGTGGACTTTGGAGTTGAGCACCACTCCCATGAAAATTATTGAAGTGGAGCAGTTGTGTTGAAGGTACAGCCTCTGAATTTCAACTAACAAAACAGTCGCCACTCAGATTTATCAGGAAATCTGTTATGGTGACACTGCTCTCTCACACTGTGCTCGTGTAAAATCCAAACAGCTCCACCCCAGCGCTTATGGAAGCAGAGCAATCCTGTGCATTATGCATTTAAGATGTGTAACGCAATGAACTAGAGAAATAAAAAATGGAGACAGCAGCTCATGCATGGAATAGTAAATAGTGTGAACATCAGAGAGGTCACTCAGAAAATAACATTTGAATTTAGACTTAAAATAACGAATTTCAGTAAATGTGTTTTGGCTCCCCTGACCTTTTCTCTGCTATATGTATAATTTAGTAGGTACCCATACATAAACAAATGAAAAACAGGATGTCTGGGGCATTTCGTTTCTGTTGTCACTTGTGCACTTTGTACTTCTTCAAAATAATCTTGTCTTACAGCTTACTCTACCTGGTAGTGTGGCTGCTGTTGTTCTACCAAATGTCTCATTTAGATGTTTTGAAATAAAACTTTATTTCTTTGAAATGTCAAAATTTTCATAAAGATTTTGCTTTTACACAATTGCAACGTTGTATTGTTTCCATATTTTAAAAATACATAAATAATAGAGAAATACCTGTTAAGTATGTTATTAAGACATTTTGTGTTATTATTTATTAGTTTGAATTACAATGACATGGAAAATATACTGAAAAAATAGTTGGGATTATTAATTATTGAATACAATGGCACATATTAGAAAATATACCAGATACTGGACCTCTGCAAGCGACTCCTTCAAAAATACTGATGGATTTTTTTTTTTTCCTGATAATTCTCACTTTCACTCATTTCTTTTAGCTATGTTGTGATTTTTGCCTAAGATATTGCACACATATTTTAGAAATTACGATGAAACAGACCATAATAGTAGCTCTAAAAACATCATCCACTTGAGATCCTGAATTAAATTTAATCAGAATCCATGACACAGATGTGTGTTTTTTCTTTTTTCAAAGTGGAGGACAGACTGACATTAGTAGAAAATTACAGCTACCGTGACAAACAGTGACTAAATACCATTACAGATATCTGTAGTAATATATGATTTTTATTGTTTCCATGGAACTTCAGCTCTTAATATTTACAGAAATAGATCATTTTTTCCTCTGAGGCTTAAATGCGCTCTGTCTAATGCCTTAATAAGTTTTAATTTCATGCCAGCTTTTGTCTGTCTTTAATTTTGCCTGTTTGACTTCTGGTACAGTAAACAACATCCTGGATGTTTTTTCTTAGTGTTTGTAATACTTAAAGCTTGCCACGTCAAGCCAAAGCAAAGAAACAAAAATGGTTTTCCAAGCAGATGCCTTCTTATTTTAACTCTTTAAAGCCTGAATCATGGCGTAATTGCCCAAAATTCAATAAAAAAGGAGTTTTCTGATGAAAACAAAACATTAATATTAATTTGCATATATTTGTTTTAATTTGTATCATATTTATTACATCTTGCATTTTTTTCACCTAGAATGTATTGTGCAATTTATTTTCCTTTTATGGATGGAAATAAAATGACATTGATGAAAGAAGAAGAAGAAGGAGTCTCACAATCTCTCAAAAACTCATCTGTCAAATGAGAAACACCTGACTTTAAAGGGTTAAAGAGGAAGCTTTCAGGTTGGTAAGTCTTCGAGCTTACATTTGCCCACCTTTGAAAATACATTCTTCTTATCTGCAGTGAGTGACAACACCAAGTTGGCGCTAATGAACAAATACAAGGACAACATCATTGCCACGAGTCCCATCGATAGCAACCACCAGCAGAACACCCTGCTTCCCCACAATACCTCCACCAGCCAACGCAAACGTCTCTCCAGCAACACCCGTGGTGAGTCAATCTCTACCATGGATTTGACACGGACAGTAGATAACATCAATGCCACCAATCCATGAGTGAGGTAGCAGCATCAGATCATTAGGTGGACACTGTTGTATCGTTACATGTGTACACTGATCCTGTCAGGTGACAGCCTGGGGACTTTATAAAGACAGTTACGTGTGAAAAAAAAGGTTTTCACATGACTTGACATACTTGACATGGCCCTCCAGACAGTAAAGCCAACTCGAAGTTTTAATTCTTCTCCTCTCCCCCCTTTTTGTGTAAGATAATATAAACTAGAGAATGAATGTCCAGCTTATAATTGTTGTTTTTACTAATAACATATTGTGTGGACATCTCTGTGAAAAGAAGAAGCAGAACGCATTCAATCTTAGTATTTAAAACAGGGGCTACTAGGTGATGAATTCTCAACTTTCTGCTCATAATAACAATTGATTCATTCGGCAGATTTTAACATGACACGTTTCTTTTCCCATTTTCAATTATTCCATATAGTATTACCATAAACTTTGGTGTAATGTGTGCTTTTATTCACGTCATCCAGAAACAAGAAAGGTCCTGCATGGCAGTTATGTGTCTAGCTAAGTTAACCCAGTTCAGAGGCATCAAAAATCATAAAAAGCATAAACACAAAGACTTTTTATCTTCAGAATCTATGGGTGGAGTTTGGCTATTAGTTGCACTGAAATCAAGTCCTAAATGTGTAAGTGGTGGAGTAAGTGGACTAGATATTTTGAGTAGATTTATCAGCAGAGAAAGTGGCACTACTCACTGCTTGCTGCTAACATTTCTCAGTGGTCAATAGTTGCTTTTATTTATTTATTTCATTCTGTAACAATTTGCATATCATTTCCAAATTGCTGTTCAGCCTAACACTGTTCCTGGAGCTTTAGTAATTCATAATGCAAAAAATGTTCACTCAAGTGATCACATAAATTATTGACTTTCACTTCATTATTCAATTTTTCTCCGTGCATCCGTGTTACACACTCACAGTGGTCACAGGAGTAACACAGACTTCAATATTATTCAATAGTTTTACCAGATAACATCCAAACACACTTGATGCAATATGATAATATGATACTGCTTTGTCAAGTCAAGTCAAGGCAGTAATCATTTACAGGTCCAAGGTAAGGGGTTATTTTTCTTTTATTTTTAATAATAACAAGTAATAGGACATCAAGAATAACAGAGAATAGAAAAGGGAAAATTGGTTTTACATAACAATTGGACTTTGTATACCTTGCATCAAAATGACGTTTCCTTGGCTAGCATTGATTGTCATTAGATCTCTGTGTAGGTTTCAGTCATCCAGGTCACAGTAATTTAAGGAGCTTGGAAAGCAAAGCAACTGGACTTCTCTACATTGGAGAAACCAAACAGCCACTTCATAAACACATCATGGCACAACATAGAAGAGCCACCTCGACAGGACAAGACTCAGCTGTACATCTGCATCTAAGGGACAAAGGTTGCTCTTTCGAGGATGCCATGTTCACATTTTGGACAGAGAAGACAGATGGTTTGAAAGTTTTGAAAGATGAGTGAAAGAAGCCATCTATGTCCATGTGAATGTATGTGATCGACCATCTTTGAACAGAGGGGCTTACGACACCAACTGTCTGCCACCTACAATCCAGTTTTGAGAGCCCTTCCCAGACGTCTTAACGCCCACTCACATCTTGCGTCAGTTGATCTCAATAGGTCACATGATAGTGGGAGGCAAGTCTCACAATGGTTTCACCTGAAACCTCTGCTGCTAATGACCCACACCCTTTTTTACACCTTGGCTCATGTGATGAGGCAAATGATCAATAGTGGGTCAACAGCCCTCTCAAGGGACAACTCCCACTAGAGTTTAATACCTGGGACTCTCCACCATTTGGTCTTAGAACTGCAGAAGCTTCTTGGATGAGCGGTGACATCTTCAAGAAACTTAAAGAAGTCCAGTCACTTTTCTTTCCAAGCTTCTTAGTTTCAATTAGATGGGTTTTCTTTTTCAGTGTTGTTGAGTTTAATGTTATTAGAGTCATTAGCGTCTCCTGTTCATTGAAAGGAAAGAGATTTAGCGTCAGATTGCCTTTGTTAATGGCTTTCTTTACAAAAGCGAATGTCAGACTTGGGAAGTTTGTTTTCATGTAACCTCAGCATTCAAAGCATGATACACAGTAATGCAAGTAGCCACAGCAATGGTGGCTGTTAACAATGCTGACCTAAAAGTGATGTAAACTTTTTTTAAATAAAATTTGATTTGTCAGTCAGTATCACAAATATCAACATGAAGGCACAATTAAAGTATAAAACCTTTGTTATAAAAAGGAATTGACAAAAGGAGTTAAAAAAAAAACTGTCTTGTTTTTTTTTTTTAGAAAAACTTTAAACTTTGCTCACATTGAAAAAAGAAAATCCATCTTTTAACAATCACACCTGCATCAGCTGAACAACATTTTCTCTCAGATCTCATTTACTTGTGACCTATGGTAATTGTATGTCTATACAACATATCAGCATGTTTTTTTTAATTTTCTTGCTGCTTCTTTTTAAAATTCAAAGTCAAAATTCAAATTTTATTCGTCACACACACAACCATACACAGTACGACATGTGGTGAAATGCTTATCGCTGTGCAATGCCCGATCATTAACTACAATAAAGAAATTTACAAAATTTACAGATTTTCAATTTAGAAATTTACAGTAAAAAATGTGCAAATAATGATTTAATAAAGAAATTATAATAAGTATGCAAATAAACAGAGTGCGTGCGGTGACGTGATGTATGAGAGTCCAGTCCTACGCCTGGTTCAGGGCCCAAATAGCCTGGGGGAAGAAGCGCCTCCTCATTCTCTCTGCTTTGGCCATAAGGGAGCGTATGCGCATCCCAGACCTCAACAGTGAGAAGAGTCCATTGTTGGGATGGGAGAGGTCCATCATAATCTTCCTGGCTTTGGTCTTGCACCTCTTGATGGACAGCAGGTCAAGAAGCTCTGATCGAATGACGCGTTTTGCCGAGCGCACCACTCTTTGCAGATCTCATCTGTCCATTTCTGACTTCCGACTAGCAGTGGGCACATAGCATCTCCTTGGTAGATCCCGTGCTTGATGGTAACTTGTGCTACTGGCTTAAAGTTGGCCTCTAGTGTTGTTCGCCACATCCCTATTGAGTTGAAGGCTCTTAGTGTCATGTCAAACTTGTATAGATCTAGGCATTCCAGGATCCATATGTGGGGGATTGAGTCATATATTCACACTACCAGTCAAAGGTTTGGACACACCTAGTTTAATAGTTTTTCTTTATTTTTTTTACTACTTTCTACATGGTAGATCGATACTGAGGACAAATATATGAAGGAAGACATATGGAATTATGTAGCAAAGAAAAAATTGATATGTTTTATGTTTTAGATTCCTGAAAGTAGCCTCCCTTTGCCTTGTTGACAGCGCTGCAAACCCTTGGCCTTCTCTCGGGGAGCTTCATGATGGAGTCACCTGAAATGGTTTCCCTTCACAGGTGTGCCTGCCAGGGTTCAGTTGTGGAATTTCTTGCCTTCTTAATGGGTTTGAGACCATCAGTTGTGTTGTGCAGAAGTCAGGTTGGTACACATCTGACAGCCCTATTTGACAACTGTTAGAATTCATATTATGGCAAGAAC
>VOQK01033880.1:0-22382 GCA_015052645.1 Benitochromis conjunctus
TCAAGCTATATATATAGCTATATATATATATAGCTTGATCTCATCTATATTGTTTTTGGTGCTCCTGAAGTGGTAAAAAAAAGTTGAGTGTTCAACACCAGAGCCGGGCGCAGTCATTTTGACCCCATCCTTCAACAATACCATCAAAGAAGTCATTACCCAAGAAATCAGTTAAGTTGTTCATTTTCATCTATTTCTTTAAGTAATAATAATAAAAGTAAGATTTGACAAAGTATTTAATCAGTTTTTGGGGTTTTACAAATTATTTGATTATTTTATTACAAATCACAAAGGTGAAATTAGAATTTTAAAATCCCCCAATAAACTATGAGCACAACAAACAACACGATAACTACTACATTGAAATATTAAACAGATATTGTATGCAGGCTGCCTGTAACTTATTTTGAAATTTTAACAATAAAAAAATTACAAAATATTTCTCATCTTTCAGGAGCCATTTGAATTTTCCCTTCACCCCAAAACGCACGTGGTATTATCTAGACCGAGCTGATCTTTGTCTGTGTTCAGACAGCTGCACCTTGTGAATGCTCTGTGCTACCATGATATGCTAAATATCCATAAAGCTAATCTTCTTTCCAAAACCATTTAATTTTTGTTTCTAGTAAAAATAGTCATGGATTGACGGTCATTTAAAGAACACTTGTAAAACTAGCCTGCCACTGACACTCACCTCCAGACAGGTTATTCTCTACCGAGGGGATCGAGTTGATCTTTGGGTCCGTGTAAGAGGAAGAGGCCACCGGGACCACAGTAGGTATACCAGGAATGTAATAGGGATACACAGGGACCTGAGCAGCAGGCTGTCTGCTCTTTGCCATCTTCCCCGCTTCATACACTGCATAAACAACACACTTTCATTGTTGATGTTAAAGAAAGAGGATGTTTCATTTAAAAAAGTACATACATTTTTTTAAAGAGGATGCTTTAGATTCATTGGGTTGTTTGCGTTACTCACAGTGTCGTGGGCAGCAGCAGGTGTCAGGGCAGCAGCAGCAGCGGACGTAGCAGCAGCAGGAGTGAGGACAGCACTGGCACCAGCAGATCCCCAACAACAGCAGGAGCAAGATGCTGCCCAGGACTACAGATCCCACAAACGCCCATTCTGATTTACATACATACAAAACATAACATTCAAAGATTAAATACTCTGAAGAGTGATTTAACATCACTACACCAAAGTGAGAAGTTCAACCAGTGGAGGTCAGCAAAACCAAGATTTTCACATAACAGTCATATTGTAAGAGCAACTAGATGTAACTAAAATATGGCCACAACCATCAAAATAAGTCAGACTGGGTAAAAATCAAAAGGATTTATGCAGTTTGTAACAAAAGCTCTATAATGTTATGTTAAAGAAAAAAATGAAGCTGAGTGAAGAAATTCAGTTAATTGTTCTCCGTTGTTCAAAGTCTTTCTTGAAATGTCTTTGTTTATTTCAGATCTCAGCATTTGAATTGCTGAAATGTTATAACTGACAAAGATTTTGGACAAAAAAAATAAACCCAGTCTCTGATTTTTCTATTAAACAAAGCTGATGTTTCGTGCTCTCCTCCACAGATGTACCCGGTGGCAACAGACCCCTGAAAACAGGAAACTTTAGGGGGCATCACAGGAAATCAGAGTGACTTTTATCCGTTATCACATCTCGGAACCATCCAAACGATAACAACAGACTTCCTCAGGGTGTGCCAAGAGGCAAAATCCGCTCACACACTCACAACACATATCCCCTGTGAAATTTGAAATCATAACTGGAGGTAAACAATAATAACTACAACTCTGTGAATTTGGCTTCATGTAGCTTCACTAACTAACTGTGTTCATATCGGGAATAGAAGCTCCAGCTACAAGGCTGTCATGTTTATTCAGTCAAATTTCTAACAAGTGAATGTACATCTGTTAGTCAAAGAGAATTTTAACTGGTCAGTTAGAATTAGAAACATCAGGAGGCGATAGAAAAGCTGGAAAATGCCAGGCAGAGAGACAGACATGCAGCTGAGGGACCGTACCTGGCATAATCTCCAAATCAAACTCAGGGAGTAGATCTTGCTGCTCACCTGTCCTGCCTGCAGAGAGAGGGAGAGGACAGGTGAAAGCCGGCAGAGGAAGCGGGAAGCGGGAGTCAAGAGGTCAGGCAAATTAGCAAATTTGGCAGCAGGGCAGATGATTAAAGATCATGCACTATTTGGGGAATGAAAATTTAAGTATGAAAAAATGGGTCTGCATCTAGAAAATATCAAACTTATCAATGAAGACGTTTGTTGTTGACCACGCTGTCTGTGACAAACTGAAATGTCTATTAGATGGACTCCCGTGACACCAAAGGTTTGACTACTATTTGATCTTGGAGGTCCATTTACTTCCCATTTGTACCACCAGGATGTTTTATACAGATAATAACATAATATTCATTGTTCCCAGAGATCCCTCTCTGATCTCTTCAACTACAATATGCTGAAGTGGTGCTAAAAATTACTACCTAATTCAGCTTACAGGTTGTCCCACTGTGGATTTGAGAGGACCCAGATGCCAGACAGCAAGAGGTAGACTAACAAAAAGCAAGCCTTTATTAACAGCTGGCAAATAAATAGGAAAAGTTGAACTGAGACTAAAAGAAACACAAAATTAAAAGTGCCACAAGGAAGCTAAAATAAGAGAAACTGCCAAACACCAACGCAGAGCCTAAAAGGTGACTATAGCAAATACAAAGGACAAAGGAAGACGTGACTATTTATACACTGGGGGCTGATTGGAACAAGACATGGGTAAAGACAATCAAGACTATCACAAAGGAGCCAGTAAAACTGACATGAAAGAAAACCAACCTTCAAAGAAATCAGGAAATAAACAAGAGACAATTACACTGCAGCACAAAAACTAACACTAGCAAGATGCCAGATAAAGGGGAGCACAGGAGGGCAAAGGCACTAACCAGAAAGATGAGACAGAGGGAGCAACAGATATGGAAACACAGAGGGAACTAAACACACAACAAAAGTCTATTAAAGCCTTATTTAAAGCCTGAATAACCTTTTTCTTTGATGCCATGCACAGTCAACGTGCCTCAGCGTTACCATTAAAACTGCACGCTGTTGAATGAATACTGTTAATCATTTTACATGCATGTGGACACCCAAACACATGCAAACGACTGAGATGTGCCAACAGAGACAGGGAGAGGCGACAGACAGGGAGGTTTGGAAACTGGGACAGTGACGACACCGGGGCAACAATTTACAGCGCGAGCTCGTCAAAACAAGGTCATGCAAGTTGCGCTGCTGTAAAACAATGTGCCTGTTGTGCTTAATATGCATCATATAAAGGTCAAAATCAGAACAAAAAATTCAAGGAAGTTATCTGCTGCATACAGAAAAGGAACTGCAACGGCGTGCAGGAGTCTGAGACACAGCTACAGATGATGATGTTTTAATGAGCTTATTACGAGGTCTGAAAACACTGATTACAGTAAAGACTGTCTGATATGACAACATGGGTAGACTAAACAACCCCTGGTACTGAGGCTGCAGAGTGTGCTGGGTAAGCGCTTATTAAAGAGTGGGGGGAAAAAACAGTCTTGCTGCCTTGGCCCTGCCTCACTTGACTGCATACCATCCGTAACCTGAGAGAGCCGAGGAGCTGTGCAGCTCCGCGAGGGAGGGGAGGTCGACGAGTAAGTAATGGAGGAGCGCACGAGAAGATTTTGCAGGGCAAAAGGGAGGGAAGGGGAGTGAGTGTGAAAGAGAAGTGAATTCATGAGTAAATGTTATCAGCGTTCAAGGCGCTGGTGAGCAAAAAAAACACTGAAAGAAAGTTTTTTTGCTAATGTGCTTTCATATTTGCACTGTAGCCTAAATATGGAGTTAGAGCCAAGCAGCAGTTTAGTAGTAAGGCTGGTGAAGAAAGTTGAATATAAGTACCAGAAACTTTTAAAAACAACCAGTTTGGCACAGAAATAGTTTTGCACACATTCTAATTCTAGCTTCATAAATGCAACATGCAAAAGCTAAGAAGTGCAGCACTAAAGCCCAGTAATCAGATTAGTGCTAAACTAAGGAGAGCTATATGAATGAGCAGACTTCAAAAGTTTCAGGCTGGCCTAACTTGAAGGGAGAAACCCAGTTTGAGTAACAAACAGATCAAACTGTCAGATATTTTTAAGTGTAGTCATATTTATTTCACGGTCGTTTGACCCATTGTTTTGTGTTCTTGTATTTTCATGTCATTTTGTATTATGGTTTATGGTTAAGTTCGTTTAGTTATTCTTCAGTTTACTATTGCCTCGCTCCCTCTCGTCTGCCTCTCTTGCGTCATGTTCCTACGTTTCCTGTTTTATTGTGAAGATCTTGTGTTTCCATGTTTGGTGTGCCTAGTTGTGTTTCCCCTGCGGCGTCATGTTAATTTGTGTCAGCTGTGTTCCCTGTGTGTTCTCACTTCCCTCGTTATCCTCCTGTGTATTTATATCAGCGTCTCCCCCAGTCCTGTTGTGAGCTCCCTCATGGTTGTGTGTTTTTCCTGTGTGCGGCCCTGTGTGTAGTTCTTATTATTTCCCAGGATAGTTTGTATCACTTTCTGTTTTCAGCTAATAAAGCTGCTCTTTTGAGTTCTAAGTCCCGTCGCTGTGAGTCTGCGTTTGGGTCCTTTCCTTTCTGCAGCACAGCCGAATCATGACAATTTATTTCATATCACAAGCAAAACAAACAACCAACTTCTTGAATACTCTTTTTGATCCTGGAAGTGCAGCGCAACAGCAACATCAAAGTATCATGCTGCGTTCCTGAATAAGTCAGAAGTTGGAATTTCCAAGTTACCAGTCGGAATTTGAATCTGGAACACCCCCTCGCCTCTGAAAGTCAGAGCACTCCCATCAACACTGAGCTAACAATCCCGGCTTTTTCCCTGGCTTTTTCTGGAACATGCTAACTCAGGAGTGACGTTGCTCCCAACTTCCTATATCTGAGTTCTGAGGTATTTTGGAACGTTGCTTCAGATGTATTCATTCACAGAGTCAGGGTTCATAGGAAACACACCGAAGAAACCAATCCTATCAACCAGGCAGAGTTGACTAATCTCTCTGATGTCACAGTTGGGAAGTTTATCCAACAAAAGCAGGATGCTATTATTAGTTGTTCGATAATATCGTCATATCTATATGTGCAAGTCTACATGTAGATGACTTCTGCTGCTATCCTCTGCTCTATGTTTCACTCCGTGTGTTTTTGTCTTGTAGCTCCTTGTGTGTGATGGTGAAACGGACACATGCAGAGCGAAGGAGCGGAGAGACAGGACAAGTGAAGTTAACATTACTTCTTATGTTACTATAAGCAGTAAAAGTAAGTGTTAATTCATCTGAATGATTTGTGCTGACAGTTAGCACTTAGCTGTTGTCCCATTAGCACAAGTTACTGTGGATTTTTTTAAATGCTTTGAACGCTCCACCCAAACAGCAGCCTCCAGACATTTTGGCATTGTGTGTGAGAACTACTGAGTAAAGCTTGAAAAAGTAGAGGGAGAGGAAGGGGAAGGACAGCAGGAGAGGGGAGGAATTAATTTGCATATGCCACAACTGTAAATGCTAAATGAGGCAAAAGGCTGAGCGAAAGGCTCAGCTTTTGCTGATATGAAGGAAATATTTTCATCTAACTGTATTGAATACATCAATTCTTGGAGGGGGACCTTTAAAAAGCTCCTGTGTGGTCTGAAAATACACATACAAGTTCATCATCTTGTAATTTGGGATTAACACAAAAAAAAATCTCACTTAGTGAAAATGTTACTTCAGATTTACAGTAAGTGATGACTCTCTGATCTTAGTACTGAAGTGTTAGCAGTTCAGTGTAGATTTGGGAGGTTTGTTTAATGATTAACCAGCGATAATCCCCAATGAGCAATTGCCACACACACAAACACACTCGCTGTTGTTGAGCTGAAGATCCCCTGCAGCCTCCTGACATACTGTCTAACTGACCTGGGATGCAACGGTTCCACACCGGCTCTCTAAAGCGTGCAACTGGCTAAAGAATAGAGTCTGTTATGGAGGATCGGGCGCATGTAAAGAGGGAAACACCATTTTGCTGTCTCCATGGAAACCATAGTAAGGGCACTCAGGAATGCAGCGCAATTAAGAGACCACTTCTAAAACCTTTACCAACAACATGCAGGAAGAAACTCAAAACAAACAAACAGAAAAAGTTAAGGTTAACTTTCCCGTTGTTAGCAGAATTGTGGCGCATGCTTACCGAGCACCAGTAATTCCACCTGATCCTCGTTCTTCCCCTCCAGATCATCGGCGATCACAACTTTGCAGAAATACACCCCGCTGTCGCCCCACTGCAGCTCCCCAATACGCAGGTCTGCTTCTGCACAGATTACAAAAAAATTGGCTAAGATTTTATTTCTACATATTTACGAATATTAATACGTCAAATGGCAAATCATATTCACAAAGCAAACTTTTCAATGCTGCATTTTTTTAAATTCAAGTGGAATCATTTTACACCGACGCCACCCAAAAAGACTGCGCCCCAAATAAGAGGGCTATAAACTGGAACTCTTTTTGAGATGGATGACATGCTATTGATTGTTCAGTGGGAAGTTTGGAGTGTCTTGACTTGGGAGTATTTTCCCCCGCTGAGGAGGTTATGCATGTCTCTTTGTTAGAATTATAAATCAAAAAGTCTGAATTCATCTAAAGATCTAAAAGTTCTAATTCACGTTTGGACTCAATCCTGAATTAAGAGAGGGAGAAATCAAACATTTTGTCTTCACAAAACATGTTCAGTTAAAATGAGAAAAAGTGGGAGTCATTAACTGGATGTTCTTAAGGGAACACCTAAAACTAATCTGGGTCTCACATATACTTCTAATTCCAAGGATTTATGATGTGGAGAAAATTTTCAGCCTTGGTAAGGGTCCAGAAGTCAGCGGGGGTATTTTTATGTCTGTAATGAAAAAAATACTGCCAAACATAAAGAAAGTCATTATCAGTCTAGATGTATTTCCTTTGGTCTCTATTGTTATTGGATTTTGTGACAACAGGAGGGCGTTGTTGACACGTTTAAATGGAAGACGTGTTTTGTCCTGATAAGAAGCCCCCACATATGAATGGGCGCGAGGGCGGGGGCCTCTGCGTGGTACCGCCATTCTTGTCGGACTGAAACAGAAGAGATTTATTTATAGAAAACCCCGTCAGCTCTGACTCGTGCGTGACGATCAAACAGCTGCAGAGTCGTTCACCTTATTTCACCGAGGATAAAAGCGGTGACATTACTGTTTATGATGCTGATGTCTCTGCCTTTGTAGTGCTCAGCCAGCGTCATGGAGGCTCCCTGCGTTGATGCCACTACCCGAACTGTGCGGGTGTTGTCGGAGCACTCGAGGTGGGACTTGGGTCCCAGCACTGAGGTCTTGATGCCCAGGGTCTCCGACAGGGAGAAGGACTCCTGCGTGCGATCTCGACAGTAGGACTTGTACCACCACTGCACCACCGGGAGCTGGACGGAGGACGTCTGGTACTGACACGGGAGGACCACGGACTGGAAGAGGATTGCATACTGCTTTTCCTTCTGCACTGAGACATGCACACTGTCACACACGCACACTGATGGACACATACAAGCAAACAGAATAAAGCACAGGTGCTTTTGTTAATCTGCTAACAATGGACATGTCAGTTCAGTTTGACTATTAAGTCACGCCAATGGTAAATATGCACGATGCTAACTTAAGCAAGTCAGTTCCACCTATTCTGCAGGATGAAACACAGACGGGCATCTTCACAGAGTTGACAGACTCATTTTTTTAGTCCAACCAATATAAGAGCTAGATCTTAACACACTATAAGCCCTGTATTATTAATTAAAATGAGCCCCACTTAGACTAAATTAACCCTTAAACATATTAATCAATAAACAATGTAATGACAATGAGAGAAGTCTATTTTTTTACTTTCGTAAGATACTGATTTGCATCAATTTTACTTGGTTAGTAAGTCAAAGATCTGAATAGGCCTTACACCACCACTTAGTTGCCATTTTATTATTAACTCTTTAACTACAGCTAAATTACGGTCTTTAACAAAAATTTACCTTTAAGTCATAATGAACTATATTAGACAGCTTTACTGTCCACTACCTGGTCATTTTGAAGACTGCAGCTTTGTTGGCGTTAAATGATAATACAATGTTGGTGTTATTGGGGGTGGGATCACTGTGCCGCCCCTCAGCTGACTTCTGTTTAGTCAGTTATTGCAGCTCAAGCTCAGTTGAATTATTCTCTTAATGGTCCCTGCTTTGGTAGCAATCTCGATAAGTAGTACAGCTAAGGGTGCTGATTTTGGAATGCATGCGTCTATGCAAGGGAAACTTTGGGAAGCCTCTTTGGAACGATCAGCATGTGCAGCTAGTTTGCATGTAATTATCCATACCAGATCATGACATAGATGTGAATGTGAGTGTAAATGGTCTGTCTCTCTGTGCTGGCCCTGTGATAGACAAGCAACCTGTCGAGGGTGTACCCCGCCCCTCGACCCATTGGAGCTGGGATAGGATTCAACCCTCTTGTGAGCCTTAATTGGCTGAAAAAGATGGATGAATGAATCGTGATGATCATGATCTTGTCTATCTTTAAACTGTGTAGCCTGTCTAGGTTTTCAGAGAATGAGTTTATTGCCTCCTGTAGCACTCTTTTAAATATCAAAAGAGTGATATTATTAATATAATGTGTCTTACTGTGAATTGCAGTTTGAATTGCAGGTTTTTGCAAAACCTGTGTTTTGTGGACACTGCACGTCAGCTGCCTGTCCATTTCACATACTCTGACGCCGATCCTGTAATAATGTGCTCTCTGTCATTGAACTTCAGGTGAAGGAAAGGATTGCATAACTAGCGGTAGGTGATAAACTGGCAGGTGAGTCTAGATAAGAAAAGTTTAAAAACAGTAAAATGATGCAAGTGACAACTTTATGAGCAAAAACAGCAGCTGCATCTCATCTTTATCCGCACAGATGACTGATGATGACTCTGCACTTTGGAGAAACTCTCATTATCATCACATCAAAACCACAGGAAAGACAGGAACAGAGATTAAGTGCGTGGGGGTCCGCGGTTGCTCGTTGCTGGGGTCAGGAAGGTTAAATTCCAGTGTGCGTGGGGGGCTGGGGCGATCTAGGGAGAGGCAGGGGATTGTCATCACAGAGGGAGGGGGGTGGAGCAGTCTGACGGGGATTTTCTGGTAGTCATATTAGCTCTAGGTGGGGCAGGAACTCGCTCTAAACATGTCCCAGAAGACAGGAAATCAAAACAAAACCAAGTCCACCAGCCTGCATCTCCTCAGGGCCAGTAAGAGGAGAATACACACTGTGTTTAGACATCTATCTAAAATGAGCAACTCTACAGCATTCTTCTGATAACACATCAAGTTTCCCTATTTCCAGGCAACTGTTAAGACTGCGAATAACTATTCTTCCCCCAGAAGGGAGACCCAAGGTAGAGGAATGTGATCACTGCTGTTTTTTTTCTGTATGTCAGCAGGATTACGCAAAAACTACCAGGCTGAATTCCAGAAAAATTGGTGAGGTGGAGGAAAGAAAGCTCGTTGCACTCGGGGATGGATCTACACCACTTTTTTTTTTTTGAAAAGGAGGTGTTATCCGATAAATTTATTTTGTCTGTGAATCCTGGGAAAAGGGTTATAAAGGAAGCTGAGGATTTCAGCTGCTGTGTTTTCTTTTTTTTCTGACTTGTCCGACAATCCAAAACTCAAAGAAATTAAATTAAGAGTAAGAAGTTACTTTTAATGTTTCCTTGTTAATAAGGCGTTGCCACATATTTGATCTGGCACATTTCTTTTACGCCAGATGCCCTTCCTGACACAACCCCAAAGGGATTTGTGTCTCCTCCCAGGATTGAACTGGAACTCTTTTTGCATGTTTGGTGAATGCGTAAACTACCACAGCACGGAGCTACTGCTCTGCTTAACTAAACTGAATTAACTTAATTCTTTTTCAGAGCAGTAGAGATAGAAACTGTAACACAACAGTGTATGATTACAGTCACTCTGGCCACAAAATATAAGCCTAATATTTACTCTCCTTCTAGCTCTGACAGTCTCCTAAAATTAACTGGCAGGTTACAGCTTTCCTCTCTTTTTCTCACATTTTTTATGTTTTGCTTTTCTTTCTCAAATGTTGGTGGAAATAAAGTTTTACATAGGTTTACTCAATAAAAGGGGGAAAAAATAAATGAGTCAAATTATAGTCAAGAGGTTGTTTATGAAGGTTATACAGATACAAATTCAATAGAAGATGAAACATTTAATATTTTTCATTTTATACTGTGTAAATAATACAGGCACAGCTATAAGTCTGAGTGAGAATTACATTTATGCAGAAAGCTGTTGATAAGGAGGTGATATTTCTAACATGAAGTAAGTAACATGAATTATGTAAATGGTGGTAACTGCTGAAATCCCACTTTGATGCTGTTGTATTTGTTTTAAAGTCACAACAAAGAGCTTTAATATTTTATCCCACTCACTTGTATTCATATTTAGCCAACTGACTGCATAATTCTTTTGGGGGAAGTTTATCTTGTACGATAAAGACCTTACAATATTAAAAGGCAAAGCTCAATCATTCCTGTTTGATCAAGCACTTGGCTGCAGTGGACAAAAGCAAAACTCCATCTTAAAAGGGCAAAACCTCCAATAAAATAGTGCTCAGCCATCTGTCTTGACTGTTTGAGACAAGGGCAAAGTGAAAAGAGGAGCATGAAGATACGACAAACAAAAAACAATATATATTCTGTATTTACAGGTCACATTGTGTTTCCCAAGACTTTCTTTTCTTCTACCTGTCTTACCTGAAACATCAAAAAGAAATTACTATTCCCTCCAGACTGCCCTTTCCTCCATATATAAAGCCCACAGCACATGATAAAAGTGCCATGTCTTCTCTTTTAACCTCTGGGAAATGTTTTTATATGCTTCTTATTGAACTTGATGAGGTTTGGCTGGCAGCCTTGTTTAGCTGCAAGGAAATATTTTGTGGCAGAACTTGGCTGCAGCCTTCAGGGTGTCAAATTTGTAGCAATAACTATTAGGAGAGACAGGAAGGAAAGTGGTAAACTATAGCCCATACTCAATCTCCGTCCCAAACTAAGAAGGAAGGGCGCATATAATTTAATAATTCTAAAACAGAATAATGAGGTTAATGTATTCAGGTGTGTCCTTACATGGCAGATGCCCCAATCTTTTGTATAATCCACTTCTTGAAAATGCACTTTGTTTAATATGGAGTCAAGTCACTCCACTGTTTTGGGAGGCACAGCTCTGAGAGTACACTTTATGATCCCTGGGGGCAAAAACTGTACTATCCCTAGTGAAAACTAGGCTATAAAACTGGCGGTTTGGCTCCTTTGGCCCTTCGACAGCGCTGGTAATTTTAAGACTCTGCTACAGACTCCCACAGTAACAGTCAGTGCTATATTAACAAATATGACCATGCTGTGCCCTGCTGCAAAACACAAACATCTCCCCTCCAGCACAGTTTCATGGATACATAACAGCACACACACTCCCTCAGCACCTCACTGGTAACTATAGGCTTTGTGGCCCACACATTTAGTGTAGTGCACCTGTGCAGCTCAGCAGTGTGGACGGCATTTAGAAGATTGTAGAATTTATTTCACCAAGTAAGCCCCAGAGTCACGAATGTACAGTAAACATACGCCTGGAAAATATTACGTTTGGCAGGAGAACTCTAACAGCAGCCTTTTTATACCAAGTTAAAGTTTACATATTTGCTCTATTAGATCAAACGGAAATAAAGATGTGTATTTGTAACAGAAATATAGACTCGATGGCATAGGCGTTAAATACTCACGACTGCTACCACAATTCCGATAAAGTTGATATGTTGTATCAAATGTAAAGACAAACAGAATGCTAAGATTTGCAAATCTCATAACCCATGTTTTATTTACAACACAACACAAAAAATAAATCTAATATTTAAACTGAGAAAACGTACCGTTTTAAGAAAAAGTAAGACCATCACCACTCTGTAGCATCCTATTGTTGCCCATTCTTGTCAGATATAGAATTGTAGCTACTCACGAGTCCTGGGTATTCTTTACATTTTTGTGAAAGGCTTTCCATGAAAAAGACATCATCTGGAAGATAGCATTAGCTTTACGACAACCTGTATATATGTTTGAACATTGATGGTGCCTTTCCAGATGTGCAAGCTGCACATTCCATAGGCGCTAATGCACCCTCATACCACCTGAGATGATGGCTTTTGAATCGAGCGCTGATAAGAAACCAGATGATCCCTTTCCTTTTTTGTCCAGATGACATGGTACAAAATTGTTTTTTTTTTAAAGAATTTCAAATTTTTTATGATCTGATTCTAGAATAGTTTTCCACTTTACACCAGTCCAACACAGTAAAGCACTGTGTTCGACTGGTGCACAGTGGCTGTGGTGCTCATGGTCAGATTTAGGTCACATCAAGTGTAGCAGAGATAAATTAGCATTTAAGCTGATTATGCTTAGATTAATTAACTGAATTCCAACTTTTTGCCAACTCTATACTAGTATACAGGTAGTATAAACAGTATAGTGTCAGTGGATGGACATCAGTCAAGATAGTTCAAGAAACTGCTTACATATTGTTGAATTCAGTTGTGTAAATCCACAAAAATCAGCAGGTCAGCTGATCAGCCTGTACACTAAGAAAACCTCCTGAAGCTCACATTAAAAATTACCGTGAGTGGTGTTTCTATTCCCCATGCTAAGCCACTACATAGATCTTACAGTTACCCCACCTGCTAAATTCCACTGTAACCCTTGACTGTACTCATTTTACTGTTTAAGTGTGGAGACAAAGTCACCCTCTACAATGTAGGCAAAAAAAAAAAGTTTCTTTTTTATTCTATCACTGCATGTGTCCTTAAAATGTAGATTGGAATAATATTTGCATTCTCGTGTACTATTACTGTTTTATATTAATTTAATATAGCACAAGGTTCAGTCACCTTTTTACAAACACGGTTCATGAAATTGTCCTTCAAGGAGATACTTTTTAAATTTCTTACTTTGAGTATATTTCGGAGCCTATACTTTTTCACTTTTACTTGAGTAAAGAAGTTCGTCAACTTCTGGGAGTATTTTTAAACACAGATGAGTGCACTTCTACTGAAGTAAAGAAAGTCTGCACTTTTGCCACCTCTTACTAGGCTGAGGTAGGAGTCTTTGTTGTCCACCTAGCTTTTGTAAGGATCTGCTTTGCAGTGGGACCATGTTTTCAACTAAGCCGTTACCCTGGGAGTAGTATGGGCTTGAGGTGATGTGCTGAAAACCCCATGAATCTGTAAACCGCCGGAAATCTTCAGAGCTGTAGCTTGGCCGTTGAAATTGATCACAGGCATTCATTTTCAAAAGTACCTGGTGAGATAGTCACATATGACAATGTAGTTCTCTGACTTCCAGTGAAATAAATCTGTTGCTACACTCTGCCATGGGTTCTCTGGAACTGCCTGCAAGCGTAGGGGTTCTTTCTGGTTAGAGTTGTGGTGTGTTTGGCATATGTCACACTTCATTATTGTTTCCTCTATTTGTCGACTCATACCATGCCAAAATATTATGGCTCTAGCCTGGTGTTTATTCTTCTCTGCACCAAAATGCCCTGCATGTCTGCTGTGCAGTATGTCTTTTCTGAGCTTGTGGAGAATAATTATTTTCTCAACTTTTAGGAGGTTTTCATCGAACTCTGTGATCTCATTGCTACGTTTGGGAATGGGTCGAGAGAATTTTTTTCTTGTCTCCAGCCAGCCTGACCAAATGGCAAGCGTGAGGCCATACAGCTGCTCATCCCAGGCTATGGTGGCGTATTTCTGCAGTGAAAATGATATACACTATAGCTGTGATGGCTGTGAAGAGTATGGTCTCTACTCTACTACCCTACTCTACTACTTTGCAGTAGTTGAATTCCTCTGAATTCTTAGTCTGCTTGCATATCGATCCTGTTTATTGGTTCCATTTGATAGTTGCACTACAATCAGCTGATTTCAATTTGTGTGGCAGAGGAGGAAACAAAATAGTCATGGATTTGGAGTAGCCGAGTGAAATCTATCCAAAAGCACAGCGGCGACTCATCTAAGATGTCACAAAAGATCCCAGAACAACATTTAAAGAACTGCAGGCTTGCAGGCCTCACTTGCTACAGTTGAGGTCAGTGTTCATAACACCACCATAAGAAAGAGAGTGGGCAAAAGTTAGTTCCAAGATGAAAATCACTGCTGAGCAAAAGGAACATAAAGGCTCGTCTCAGTTTTGCCAGAAAACATCTTGATGATCCCCAAGACTTTTGGGAAAATACAAAAGTTGATCTTTTAGAAAGGTGCGTGTCCTATTATGTCTGGCACAAAAGTAACACAGCATTTCAAATCATCGTACCTGCAGTTAAATATAGTGGTGGTAGTGTGATGGTCTGGGGCTGTCTTGCTGCCTCAGAACCCAGAAGACTTGCTGTGGTAAATGGAACCATGAATTCTGCTGTCAAAACATCATGACCATCTGTTTGTGATCTCAAGATGAAGTGCACTTGGGTTCTGCAGCAGGACAATGATCCAAAACACCAGCAAGTCCGCCTCTCAATGGCTTAAAAAAACAAAATGATAACTTTGGAGTGGTCTAATCAAAGTCCTGACTTGAATCTGATTGAGATGCTGTGGCATCATCATAAAGAGGCGGTTCGTGCTCAAAACCCTCCAATGTGGCTGAATTACAGCAATTTAGCAAAGACAAGAGGTCCAAAATTCCTCCACAGCACTGTAAAAGACTCATTGCCAGTTATTGCAAATGCTAGATGTAGTTGTTGCTGCTAAGAGTGGCCCAACCATTTATTAGGTTTAAGGGGCAATCACTTTTTCTCCCAGGGCCATATAGGTTTTGATTTTTCCCCTTAATAATAAACACCTTAGAAACTGCATTTTGTGTTTACTTGTGTTATCTTTGTCTAATATTTAAATTTTTTGATGATCTGAAACATCGAAGTGTGATATACATTCAAAAACGAGGAAATCAGGAAGGGGCAAACACTTTGTCACACCCTGGGCAAACTACACTCCAAAGGGGAGTCTGAGGAAGTGGTATCTGCCAACATGGTGTTGCTACTGGTGAGCAGTGCAACTCTTCATTGAGTTTGATGGCCCAATAGCCAGATTTTGCATCTTGTATGCTAAAATATTTTGCTCTGACCAGCTTGTATTTTACATGGTCTACTGTGGGGAGATGGTAGTGTGGTCTCATTATCGCTTTGATCAAGGGCCATGGATCGAAGCGTATGTGGAGCTTGCGTGTTCTTGGGTTTTCATATATTGCTAGTGCATTGATCCATTGGGTGGGTGAAGCTGCACTCGCGTTAAAATTCCCCAATGTCTTTGAAAATATCGGAATATTTGTTCAGTCAGTCTACTGGATATGTGGAGCACTCTTCCTTGCTGGTGGCAGTAATTGCATACACTTCTTTGATTAGCCTGAGGGCTATGTATTCTTTGTACCCAAAAATGGGTAAGCTGCTACAATCCACAACGTGGACTGTCTGTCTAGTTGATCTGTCTTTTAATCTGCCTTAGAAATCGCAGTAGTCTCTTACTTTTAGCGCACGCTCCACATAGCCATATAGCTTGTGCTTGTCTTTCAGTAGTGTTGTTTTATAGGCCACAAACATGTAAAAGTCAAGACATTGTTTATGCAGCAGTTTTCAATTTAAACATGTTGTGATGCTTGGTCCCAGTTTTGTCTCTGAGCACTGTCCTCAGCTTCTCTTCTGCTCTGTCATCAAATAGCTCTGAGTCAAAATCCTTGATCATTTTTTCAGCTATGTGCACCTCTGTGTGATCAGTTTTATGTGGATTATGGGATGTTTATCTTTTTGTCATTTTAGGCACTGTTTCCTTTTTGCTGGGCAATCAGTTTGTTTATTGCAGTACCAAACCACATGCACCACTGCTTTTGCTGAATGGTTTGGTGCTTTCACCGAGTCTGCTTGTCTGTTTGTCAGTACTTCTCTTTCTGGTCTTGCGCTGTACTGCATGTACTACATGGTCATCCTTGGCCATGCTGTTTAGCTGTACGTGGGCTTGCTCGTGAGAGCAAGCAATATCATCTACCTTCTCTAGAGTTAGCTCTGTCGCATGGCAAAGTAGCTTTGCTCTTAGTTTGGGTGGGTTAGTTGTGAATACAATACAGTATCTGAACATATCATCAGTATTTGGATAGTTACAGTTTGAGCTCTGCAACAAAATCAGAAACAGAGACTCTATTAATCCCAGAAGGAAATTGAGTTGTCATTGCAGCGAATATACAACAACAAGCACGCATATAAAATGAGAGTAGAAACAGAGATATTGATAGATAAATATTAAGATAAATATAGAAAGGACAAGTATGTGTACAAATATACGTTATGGTGTACAAAAGTGGCAGGGTGCGTTAAAGTGTGATTAATTCTGTTCCACATGTGTGGCCCTGACCCAAGTGGATGAATTAAAGAGTCTGACAGCAGCAGGAAGGACAGTTCCCTCAGACAGTGAGGTTGAAGGAACCTGTTGCTGAAACTGCTCTTCAGATTTTCCAGTGTGTTAAGGGTGGGAATCATTGTCTATGATTGCCTGAAGTCTTGCCAGCATTCTGTCACTGGTCACTTCCTCCAGTTTGGCGAGCTTCATGCCAACAACAGACTTGGTCTTCCCGATGAGTTTGTTAGCCTGTCTGCTTGCGTCCTTTGCTTTGATGCCTGCACCCCAGGACGCCACAGCAAAGAAGATGGTGCTCGCAACAACAGACTGATAAATCATAGACTGCTGCATACAGTGAAGGATCTGAGCCTTTGTAGAAATTAAAGTCAGCTCAGACCTTTTTTGTAGGCACTGTACGTGTTGGCAGACCACTCCAGCTTGTGATCCATTTGAACACTCAGATACTTGCAGGATGTGACTATTTCGACATCAGTCCCACCTATGCAGACAGGGGAGGATCGGGATCTGTTTCTGAGAAAGTCCAAAACCAGCTCCTTTGTTTTTCTGGGTGCTCCTAGGTTGCTGTTCAGGCTCTCTGACACACAGCTCTGCAGTCTCACAAACTGTGGTCTGCCTGTCAGGTAGTCGCTGATCCACTTGACCAGTGGAGCCTCCACCTGCATGTACTCTAACTTCTCCCTCAGCAGCCTGGGCTGGATCGTGTTAAATGCACCAGGGAAGTCAAAGAACATTATCCAAACTTTGGTGTTGTGTCTATCAAGGGAGGAATATGCTCTCTGCAGCACCCCCAAGTCGGGCTAGTATGCAAACTGCAGAGGGTCTTGTGACTTACTCACAGGGGTCTGAGGTGTTCCAGGATAAGTCTTTCCATAACCTTCATAACATGATCTCTGGGGCTGTAATGTGTTGCCACCAGGGGGATGCAGGTAATGGGCTTGACTGGAGTTGAGTACAGGGGCTGGTGGGGGTAGAGGTAAGTGTGGAGGTGTCACAGGAGAATAGATCAGTGAGGTGGGCACCCTGGGGGTGGTGATGTTTGAGGAGGGGGAGATGGAGGTAAACCTGCAGAAAAACTGGTTTAACTCGTTTGCCGTCTGCACATCCCCCACAGTTTCACCTGCACCTTTCTTCTGGAAGCCAGTGATATCTTTCAGACCCTGTGTGCCTGTAATCTCTCCTCCAACTTCTTTCTGCAGGTGTCCTTGCTCTCCACAAGTCTGTGTAGTTAAAGTCACCTGTGATGAAGGTGAAGGCACCTAGATGTTTTGTTTGGAGATGCGCAGTTACCGAGCCGATGATGTCACATGCTACATCGGCCTTGCTGGACAGAGGGATGGAGACAGTGATAGCAATCACGCTGGTAAACTCCCTCCCTCGAGTAGCTTGAAGTCGTGGTTGCAGAAACACTCTTTAATATGTTACACCACCTGCAGTTCACAAACACACCCACCCCACCTCCATTCTTCCTGCCGCTGGCAGTCAGTATCTCTGTCTGCCCGAACCGTGAAGAAGCCAGGGATTGAAACATTAGAGTCCAGTACCAGATTGTTCAGCCACGTTTCAGTGAAGCACATTATACTGGACTCATTATACTGGAGTCATCGTGAACAGTTTGGGTGTGGAAACAGTGTCAATAACAAAATAATTGAAAACAAAATAATTAAAGTAAAATAGTAAGATTAAAAGGAAAAGGAAAAAAGCAACAGAAAAACTAAAGATAGTAAAGAACATTACGAACATAGGGTGCTTATGTTTTGTCTTTTGTCCCAAATCCACAGCAGGAGTACGTATCTGCACCCTGAAAGTATCTGCACAGACAGCATGGTAACACAAAGCCAGGCAAGAATTTAGAGGGATGTTAAAATGAATGTCCAGCACATCAGCCAGAGCCTGATCTTCAACAGGTAACAAAATGTCAGGCTTTCAGCCTCTGTTTCTACCTGTCCATGTTTCTACAGCAGGATCACTGCAGTGATTGCTTTGATGTATTTGGGTTGGTTTTCAACTTGACTTCATGCTATTGGCTTTGTGTTCACATGCAGACACTAAGAGTTTGTGTGTCCTCATTAAGATAGGGATTTCTGTACAATGCGTTTCAGATTTTTACAAAGTAATGAAATGAGTAGTTTCATAAATTCCTTCTGTCTGTGAGCGATTAAGTAATGTACTGCATTGCTTTTGAGAAAAGTAATGATTAATATGTAGTGCGCCATTTTTCTTTAGTAACAACGCCAACACTGTACATGACACACCACACACCACTAGTTCTTTTCTATTCAGCCTTAATTATAAGTTTATGTTTTGTTAGAAGATACACAAAATACGTGTATATGAGTACAGTATCCATTTTGGTCTACTTACTGCTTCCAGGAGCCTTTGGATTTGAGCGTTTTGAAAACCCCGAGGTGATGTGAATGAGAATGATGGGTTAGACTCACGTACCAGCCCCAGAGGTGTAATGATTGGATGATTCTGGTGGTGCATGTTAGAAGTAAAATAATTGTTTCTTTTTGCATCTTGAGAATCATCATATCTCATATTCATATTGGTTCTTTTCAATTATATTTCAGATGCCACACATTTTCTAAAAGTAGTGAATGCACCAGGAGTCAGGCCAGCCTAGAAATTCCATTTTATTTGCCTAATGTGCTTGACTCCCCTTTTCCACTCCTACTGGCAGCTGATGGCACGTCTAACCATTCAGTGGGGCAACTATTACGCGATGGCACACCAAGGACAAGTATTGTTTGTGGCGTCCAAGGTCTCTACAGTGGTTTTTTGTAACTGTCTGAATGATTCTGTATTTTGTCAAAATCACTCTCAACCCAATCTTCTGTGTCATTCTTCACACTGAAAGGCAGATCAAGCTACAAGAGAGGTGAAATATTGCAGCTTTATAGAAATATCATATAATGGTTCTCGTTTGTTGACACTGACATATTATTTTCATGAATAAAACGACTTAATTTCTTAATGAAGTCAATAAAGGTTAAGTATGATGTTATATTTTGTATAGCTCATTCTCAGACTACCATTGATTTTGGTGGTTTACCTTACAATTATTAGTACATTATCTTTCACAATATTCATTGTACTCTTTACTTGCACTACAGATTTTGACTTTGGGGTTATTATACAATCCCAATCAAAAGTTTAAGGCTACTTAAAAAATGGGAAAAAAAGTCATATTTTGAATGGTTGGATCTTATCAAGGTTCCAAGTAGAGCTTCAACATGCAACAAGAAGAAATGGGAGTGAGATAAAACATTTTGTTGAGCATGCAGTTTATTGAAAACAACACTTAAACTGAAACAGGCTGTTTTACAGCTGATCAAACGTTTAGGACCACATGCCTTTTAAAGGCCAAATCTGTACAAAAATGTGGATTCATTGTCATTTTCTGTCAGGTAGTCACTGTCATGACGTTCTGATGGCAAAGGCAAAGAAACGTTCCCTTTTTGAACGTGATCGGGTGGTGAACTGCGTAAGCAGGGTCTTTCACAGCATGCCATCGCTCCTGAGGTGGGACACAGTAAGACAGTCATTTGGAATTTCTGAAATGATCCAGAGGGTTATGGAACATAAAAGTCAAGTGGAAGACCCCCAAACCTTTGGGGATGGATGGCAAGGGAAGTTTACATAAATGGATAACAGTTCCAGTCTTCACCACTTGGAGAAATGTTCCCACTCACCTCATGGAAACGCTTGCATCAAGCAGGGGGGGGGGCGTTGGAGGTGTGGTCCTAAACTTTTGATCAACTGTAGGACAGCCTGTTTCACTTTAAGCATTGTTTTCAATAAATTGCATGCTCAAAAAATGTTTTGTGTTACACCCATTTTTTTCTTGTTGCATGTTGCAGCTGTATTTGGAATCTTGTTAAGACCCGACCACACAAGACACAATTTTTTGCCATTTTTCAAGTGGTCTTAAACTTTTGATTGGGACTGTATTTTGGACACAGAGATAAAAGAAAAGAAAACAGATGCTTAAGATTAACATGTTTGCAACCCTTAAAATAATGTCAGCGATTTGTTGCCACTACCACTGGGTTTTGGTTTAATCAAGTGGAAGTAGCCTACTATGTTCTCAGGGATAAAGCCCAGAGAAAAAAGAATTGCACTGGCATTTGTTATGTATTCCAGAATATGCTATGTGTATTCTTACTGCTTTTACACTGTTTATAAATACGTCATGTAGTCAATTTTTCATTGTTACTAACTTTATGAGAATGCAGCCCCAAAGATAATAAAAAATAAATAAATAAAACTGTTGTTCATCCGACTGTTGAAGAGGACTGGTAATTTCTCTCTAAATGTTTTCTTTCTCCAACCAGTTGTGGTACAGCTCCAAGCAACCATCCAAGCACTGGTGTTCATTACACTAAATTTTATTCCATTTCTTGAGTCCAAGCACATTGAGAAGCCTTTCTCATTATTGTAGCCATGTTATGTTGCATGCGTTAGGATTTATATCTTAAACTTTACTGCTTGTAATGCTTAGACTGATTTGTTAAAGTGGTTTTCAAAGTTAGAAAGTAAAGATGCAAGTCAACAATTATTACATGTAAAACATTAAAGAGGATATATTTTTTAATCACGTTTCTCACAGTAACTTTAAGTAAAGGTTGCTTACACTGCACCTTAGTGGAGCTGTCTTAAAAGCTTTGACATGGGTTATACTCCTGAAGTGATCTTCAAACACATTGCCTCCTGTGGTTTTTTTGTTTGTTTGTTTTTTGGTCGATTGCTTTGTTGTTTGTAAGGTCTGTTCTATGCATGCTAGCAGTTTAATATTTCTATTGATTTTTTTTCAGATCTAACCAACTTAATTAATTGATATTCTGAGGTAAAGCTATAGCATTACTTATTTCTGTTATTAAATAACAAAAGACACAATGACATCTCTCAGCTGTCTTCACAATGACATCTTGTTATAAAATTCTATGCAAAATACAAGCCGCATCTGAGTTTGCAATTAATTACAAAAAATAAAATTAATATAAAATTAATACATTTAATATAAGTTCACATTATATTTTCAACATATGCTACTGCTATTCCAGCATAAAATTATGCCATTTTTAGCACTGGTGTATTGTAAAGAAATACTTCTAGAGGTATCAGTAGGAAAGGGATGACCTCACCCTTTAAACGAGTCATTTATTTTGACTGTGTCATGGTCTGGGTGAGTCACAGTACTTTTCCACAGCCTTTGCCCTCCTCTTCTGGGTGGAGCCATCATGGCTCCTCCTGGGGCTCCCACCTGATGGCAATCAGGGCAGCAGTATTTCAGACCAGCGTTCTCAATCAGCCTTCGCCAGATTGTCTGCTAACCCATGTTAGTGTGTGGCCTCATGTTTGCTCAGTCTCACTTGTGTTTAGATGTTAATCGTGTTTCCCTGTTCTCTAGCCGGCTCCTTGAAACCAAAATACAAGTCTTGCTCTATCCCTGTTCACCTGGATGCCGGTCTCTTCTCTCCACTGCTGCCATCGGACCCTGTCAGCTTCTGCCATCTTCACCTGCCTGCCTCCCTGTGCTACATCCGGTATCCTGGACTCACCCAGACCCCTGACTGCTCACCACTCCCCCCCTGCCTCTCTCTACCTGCACAAAAGCCCTTGACCTGCTTCCGCCTTCATAGTGTCCCTTAGTCCATGTTCCCCTCACCTGCTCCATACCCCGTATTAGCCCTGTTTACCTCCCACTCTCTGTCAAATAAAGTTTTCTTGTCATCACACTTACCTGTGTCTGTGGTTGGGTCTGCTCCACGAGGTCCATTTCTCGTCTTGGGCTGCCGAGCCGTGACACCAGAGTACC